>JAVQJG010258148.1:0-36205 GCA_036024015.1 Craterocephalus amniculus | reverse complement strand
GTGTGTGTGTGTGTGTGTGTGTGTGTGAAGGTGTGTGTGTGTGAAGGTGTGGGAATGGGAATCTGTTCTTAATTTTCTCTTGGCTGTCTGGTGTCTCCACAAGATGTATGTAGTTAGCTGTGTAACAGTGTCTCCCGGGTTTAAACACGCTTATTGTGACAGCCATAACACTGTCTGCAGTCTCTTCAGCTGTTATCTTGTTGTGATGTTGGTGTTTCTTCATAGTATGATGTAAGAGAGATATTCTTATGAACTTTGGATTACAGGATTCTAAGATAACAACACTTACCATGGTTTGTCTTCCTGTGAAGAATTAAAATAGGTCATCAGATATGACACAGATTGTTCTGTAACTGAGCTAAAGTCCCAACAGATGTTCACTCATCTCTACATAATGATGCAACACAAAAATGACTGATTCCCTTTTTTCAACACATCTATCAACAGGGCAAAGCTGAATTACCGCTTAATTCGATCCGTTTACTTCCAGAAGATTGAGTGGTGGCGTCTGACAGTAATGAGCCATGGCTTGATCCAAAAGCACAATTTCACTTAATTACAGTCAAAGCTCTATAAATGGGTTTTTAAGTGAACACCAGTGGACCTGAAAATGCTGTCTTAGGCAGTTCAGATACCCCAAGTGTTCATGCTTTTTGGTGTACCTGTGTCACAGCTGGTGCATTTGTCAGGTCCCTCATCAGTACATGTCCGGCAGGTGTGGTGACAGAGCTGGCACTGCCCACCCATAGCATAACGGCCAGCTTTACAGCGGATAACACACTTTCCTTCATCAAAGAGCCTGCAGGTGGGAAGATACAAAGTTATTCTGATGGTTCAGATTGTTGCAGTGTTGAAATGTAAATGTTCCCCCCAGAGTTATTTCTTAAAGACATATCAAAGCCTAGGTGACTGGATTTTCTGCTTCTAGATTTAGATAAGATTAACATTGTTGTCCTTGGGCTTCAGTAACTCAGGAAAACATCATTTAGCTATGCATTCACTCTAGAAAACATTGCTTCCAGTATTATAATATAGAACCTTTGACTCATGTTCATTGTAAATAAAAACAGATCACTATGAACTGGTTATTTTTACCTACATGCAGAAAAACTAGCCGATGCACATCAAAACTGAACCTATGCAAGGAGCTGTCCCAAAAAACTCTGAAAAGCTGCTGGCTGATCTGAGATGCAGCAAGAAGGGTTCTAACAAGAAAGCAGAAAAGATCGTACTTTCTTTGGCTCCCTGCTAAATCTAAAACTAAAAATATTCCTCTCTCGTGTAAGGTCTCAATCACTAAACTCTTATATTCACCCTGATACAATGATGGCTGCATAAAAGCTCATCTTTGTTTTATCAGATTATCGGATTTTACTTGTCATGGTCTAAGGATGATCCTGGTGCCTTTTGGCAAATCATCAGCAGATTGTTACATGTCTTTAATGAAAAATTGCTTCTACCTGTAAACTATTATAAAAAATTCCTGGGGTTTATCTGTCTCTACAAAAGAACTCTGGATCTAATTTCGTAGTGACCATTGGCTTGTTGTCTGTCTCACTAAAGTTATTTGTTCAGGGTTACTTGGACAGCAGCCAGACGATGACATCAGTTTGAAAATCGTAAGTGTTCGTCTCCAGATCTGTGCTGTGGCATTTTAAGTTGTCTTATGTCTGCAAGAACTATTTCAACCTGGCTTGGTTTTTATTCAGAAAGGGACCATCAGCTTTAGGCCCTGACCCCCAAGCCCTACTTTTTAGACCTACCCCTACATTTTGCGCGTTCCCATGAAGAGTAGTGATGTCCCAATACTCCAAAACATGTAGGGGTAGTGGACATAACAAGGGGTAGGGCGTATGAATCCAGCCCTTCAGAACGAGGGAAATCAGACACTGACTCGCCGAGGAAGGGCCAGATAAATATCCATTTAAGCTTTGCGTCCTCCTATATTATTTATAGGATTTATAAGATATTTTATCAGATAATTTATATTATTTATCCTATATCATTTATATATATTATTTATATATGCGTTATTTTAATACTGAATCATGGCGACCCCCAATAGCAGTGTGATTGGTTTGAACAGTGTATATATAAACAGACGTGCCCCATCTGAGAGTTTTCCACCCATGTCATGTCAGCGTTGGTCACCTTGTTTCAGGGCAGCTGGTGCAATCGTCGCCCTCTGGACCTCTGCACTGCAGACACGTAGCATCACACAGGTGGCACTTTCCATGGGTACTCATGTACTCTCCTGCAAACAGATGGCCATCGTGATCATTACTTCACCAGCTGCCTGTGGAATGATAAGGCTTTTAGGCAGCTCTGTGCTTTTTCATTAAAAGGTTGACTTAACTTTTTTTCACCTGAGTCCCCTGATATTATGCTGTGATGTTCCCCAACTAAGAAAAGGGCAGTTGCCATTGTCTTCCCTTTATTAAAGACTTACCTCGTTGTCCTCTGGGTTTAGACTTCTAAGTGCTCTGTGACTGAAAGTTTGTGTTTATAATGAGTTTAAAAAGAAACAACTGCTCTGCTCTATGGTACAATTAATAAATGGACCAGTAAAATTTTATGTTACAATAATGATTTTTATTTCTTCCACTGCAGAAAATTTGTTCCTCTCCACTTTTTATTTTACTTGTTTTCAAACTACTATTTTTTCTGGGGGGAATTTGAGTCATTTTAGAATATGTATAGAACGGAAGGTTCCAAAACACATTTGCCACTTAAATACACTGGAAAAAGGGCCACTCTAAAAATAAGTTTAAAAAAAATTTAAAACAATGTATTTTTGCTCAAAAAGACATCTTGGAAAAAGACAATATATTCAAGCCTCACAGGATCTTGAAATAAGCTGGGATAATTTGTTATAATTAAACAATAATAATAATTATAATAATTATATTAATTATATATATATATATATATATATATATATATATATATATACATACAGTGTTCACAGTGTTAGAACAGTATATTAAAAAATCTATAGGCTAAAACCTTGAAAAAGGGTCTCTGGAACCATTTTCTTCTAGTGACTTGCCTTTTTTTCTCCCTCACTTCCTTCCTATAGCACCAAGGCCACATCTTCTACTGTTAAAGATGCTAAAAAAATAAATAAAAAAATGTGCATAGGCTTTGGAAGGCAGAGCTCAGTCTGGAAACTGAGTTTTAGGCACCAGAAACCCCAACACCTGGGAGAGTAATTGTTGAGTCACCAAACTGATCGAAAACAGCATCTCACTCCAGGTCGCAATAAAACATGTATAGTAATAAAAAAAACAGGGCTGTTTACCAAACGAGTTTTTCTCTTTCAGGAGTAGGTGAATAAACTTTACTCCCACACCTATCCTCTCCACTATTATGAAAGAGTTGAGAGAAAAGTTTCCAAAAACCCTTCATCGTCACACTTGGCTGTACTGAAAAGAGCTTTTACAAAAAGAGGCATCAACACTGTCTCCTATCCCACTTTGGTATTAGACAAAGGTGACAGACACTGGTTCAAGCCTAAGGATGGAGCTCTGTGTGCGTGTGTGTGTGTGTGTGTGTGTGTGTGTGTGTGTGTGTGTGTGTGTGTGTGTGTGTGTGTGTGAGCATCCTTCAAGGCAGTGGTGAGGTTGTATGTGCTCTCTGGCTTTCTGTGAAAAGCTCAATTGTTTCTTTGAAAAACAAAAGTGCTTCTTTGTATACAAACACAACAGGCAGTGGCTTCCCATTCAGCGGGGCTCAGCTGAAACCATTCAAACAGCCCCCGAATAAACGCCGTCACTCTTCCTCACACACGCGAATTGTCTCCCTGTCTTTCTATTTGTCTCCCCCTCACTCACGCTAACAAACAAACAGAGAGCCAAGATCTCAGGGGACGGAAAGCCACACAACTCCACTCAGCAGAAACAGACACTTTGGACTCCCGCCGCCAGACGGGAGAAGAATGGTGCGGACAAGAAAGAGGGGCCGTCATTCAGGAGAGTAAAACGTTTCCTGTTCTGCACTTGATTGACCTTGTGACAACACGACAGTCTCTTTCAGTCTTTCAGTAACGGGTATTGGGTTGCCAGGTATCACACCTATATCCCCTCATAGCCGTTTCCAAATCCCTGATCTTTCCTCCTCCTGAAACCAAAACATACTCTGTCCAAGAAAGCAGGACACTTTATTATCAGGAGAATATTATCCACATTGTTTATGCCTGATCGTTTGGATATACGTTATTTATTTTGACCGTGCTTGCTAAACAGGAGTATCAGCAAGATTCCTCAGTGGAGCCACATAACTCTGAACAGATGGACAGATACAGTAGATAGCATACACCAAAATAAGATTATTTACATTTAATCTTTATTAATATTTTTTAAAATCTTAACCGTCAGGTGAAAGGCAAATAAAATTCTATGAAATTAAGAAATAACCTTAACCGCTTAACTGTCTTTTAAGAAAAAAAGTACATGACAAAAACAATCATACTGCAGTCAGCCAAATGATCTTTTAACACTATCAGCCCAAATTTTCAAGCTTGTTGCATCCCTGAATAACTGGAGTTAATGCATCACCTGAGAGTGATCCAGCAAAAGTAACATTTGGAATTTAAAGCAAACTGAAATAAATATTTTTGTACAGAATGAAATCCCATACAATCACTGATGTACTCGATACACTGCACCTCAAGCCTCTCTGAAGAAATGTGATCGCTGGACATACGCTGATGACGTAAGGAAGAAATATTCTGAGAAGAATGGGGTTTTGCATTTGTGCATCCTTCTTTCACTGAACTCATCTCTCTAAACATTATTGTGGCTTTCCTTGATGCTACAGCTACTCAGGAATGGCTCAGTGGACACAAGCAAGGAGGCCTAACGGACATACTGGACACAGGCAAGCTCCATTACAGCCTGACCACTGAGTGCCTGTGTACAATGGGGTCAGAGGTGTTTCATTGGATGATTAAAAGCTAGTCATACATCCCTGATAGAAGACATCCTCAAAAAAAAAAAAAAAACCCCTCGGGGAAAAAAAAAAAATTAATAACCAGAGGGAGGACTCCCATCCAAGCTGCTGAGTTATCATTCAGTACCACTAACATGACTTGTGTTAGATAAATCTAACAATGACTTTGTAGTACTTGTTATGACCTATAGATATCTACCTGTATTGTATTAACTGCTGTTGTATGAAAGATAGATGCTCATGAATGTAAGCTAGTCTGGAAAACAAACCTTGCACCTATAGCAATGTTTCGACAGCCAGCACTGCTGATCCGGGTTCTCCTCCACTTACTTGTCATTGACTGCACATGCTGGATGCTCTTCCCACGGTTTAATAATCAAGTGCTGGAAAACTCATGGGATTGTATTTCTCAGCAGAGGGTGAAAACAGGAAAAATGAAAGTACTACATTTAAGTGCTAATGGATTAAATCATTCTGATCGATACAAATATGATGGAGAACTGAAGAGACAAGAAAAACATGAACAGATTAAACATTTTAATAAGAACATTTAAGTAAAAAAAAAAACATTCTCAAAACTAGGACTTTGAGTAACATTAATAATGCATTGTCACAGATATGCCACAAATACACAATAAAACACCTTTTATACGAGGGGTGTGTATGTGTGTGTCTACTACAAACACACTGATGCAAGTCATCTTAAAACAATGACCAAGATTACGTTTTTGTTAACCAAAACAGGGGATTCATCAATCTTTATTAAAAATCATCAAGAAACAAACAGTTGACAGAACAACAATTCATCTAATACTGTAAATGCTTAAGCAGCAGGCATGAGAACCCACCACAAAATATCATTCGGAAACTTTCTAATTTTTTTTTCCTTTTTTCTCCTTTGCTGTTTCTTATTAGAAGCCAGCACTCCCAGAAAAAAGTTTGCACTCCATCAGGTAAAGTTAAGAGACAGGCAGGATGGGGGGGAAAAACAAAAAAGCAGGCATCTGAAGTCTTTTGGCCTCTTTTTATAAAAACAATATGATGTACACATTTCTGAGATTCTGGGTGTGCAGTGAGGCTGTCAGTTCAAACATAATATAAATGGAAGAAGAGGGACAACATCAAATGCTGTTATTCTAATGTGTCTTGAGCTAGCCAAATATGTTTTCTAAATCTAAATGTTAAGCAAACTCCTATATTTGTGCTCGTTTTGCACGACATGAGCTTATTGCCCGCCTTCCTGCCTGTCAGTGACTTTTAGCTGCAGATGAAACACAAAAACACAATATTTTCTGTGCGCTGTTGACCTTGTGTCCAATATGCAAAGGAGTAATTTAGTTGATGTGGATCGTAATCATGGAACACTGAGAGCAGAAACTTCTAAAACTATTTATTTGAAAACAGCAATATGTAGGGATGCACCGATACAGATTAAAATATTACTGGACAAAGTTCCCTTCTGCAGGGATTGTACATGGTAGGTGGAAAAAAATCAAACCAATATATAAAAGAGGTTCAAATCCCTGTAACAAGTCTGACTTATATTTCAATTTCTTTATCCATCAGAGTGAATAGAGAAGCTTTAAACTGTTACAAAACCATATTGGATGGAGTCAATCCTCAGGTTTGGGCCACAGTTTTATATCAAGAATATTCAAAGTGTGAAAAGTTGACATCGGAACATCCCTTGTACCAAAAAAACTCATTATCACTCACTGCAGCTTCACTCCCTGCAGAAAGCCCTGGACGGAATGATTATCGACTCGTCCTGTGGTACTTCTTGAATGAATCAATGCTGTCTGGGCTTACATCAAGAATTAATGGTATTCTCCTAGACACACCAATAAAGACAAACACACACACTCACTATTCAGAGGGGCAGGTTGTTTTAAGTAGATGAAATGAGGTGATTCTGGTCAGTAACGTCCATCAGTCTTAGCAAACGGTGACAATATTGTGTCTGTAGCTTCAAGTGGTGGCAGATTTATGTGTCTGCGTTCATGGTTGTAAGTGCGTGTGTGTGTGGTATATATGCATCTGTGCGCTGCGTGTGTGTTATATAGCAAAGTGTGAATTTGTCTTCTTTCCCCAACCCAGACACGCATTATTTTCACATTACTGAGTGAGCTCCTTTTTTTTCTTTTTTCCTTTGACGTATATTTACAGGCAGAAAACATGGCCTTTCCTACTGTATGTTCACTTTCCATCTGTTTATCGTTAACGCTGGAAAGAGAGGAGGAAGAGGAGCCAAAATAAAAATGCACACAGACGTATTCAGAGATTCACAGGCTGAGTGGCTCCTGTTTTTAGCTTTGCTTCATACACTGGCAACACAAGAGAAGGTTCAATTATTTTGGCATCAATGCTTTGGTCACAAAATACCGACACTTTTATTCTTTTGTTTGTTTTCACGTTTGTTTTCTTTTGCTCATTTGTTCTTGAAGTCAGTCCCAGTCATTTTACACCCTGACCACGTGTGTGTGTCCCAGTACAGAAAAAGGTAGGTTTGTTGTAGTCCTGTCATCGCACCTCCGATGCAGTCCTTTTAAGAGGCACAGATTCTCTTATAAATTATGTGACTGTGGATGTGCAGGCAGGGGGGGTTTAAGAAGGAGGGGTGCCCCCACACCTTCCCCCCACCCCAGCACTCCCTTTTCGCCCTGTGACTACATCCCGTCACCCTTTTTGCGAGCATGTTCTGCAGCACAGCTGCTGCAGGACTCTCCTCTGGCAAAGATTGTTCTTTTTAACAAGCACGCAGAAACTGCCTTCCGCCCAAGATTCTTCATTTGCTTTCCACAGAGCAGGAAGAAGACAGTTTGGAAGGAGGGGAGAGGTCAAACATCCACACACAAACACACGCAAACAAGAAAGAACCATAAGCAACATTTGAATGACAGGGAGAACCGCGTGATTGGTCAGGAGAGGGTTCAGGCGACAGGAAGAATTTTTTGATCCAATCACAGGTGATGTTCATCGAGGTGGAAAATAATTGCAGTCCAGCGGAGTGATTGAATCCGTGTCAGAAAACAGGATTAGGAAAAAAAAAACAGAGAGAGGGGAAAAAATGTCACACAGTTAGTAAATTTAAGATTTCTTTAAATTCACAACTTGGTTTCATTTTGCATAAAAGGAAAAAAAACGTGTGGACCACCAGTCTGACCAGAACATAAGTTGTTTTATTTATCAAAAGCACTTGTTTCCTGACAAATGTTAAGTAAAGGAAATGGGAAACAGACTGATGGTGCACTTTAAGTCATTATAAACAGAAAGGTCACACAGTGAAGATATTCTTGTCCTCAAAGCTCATTCTCATCACTTGGCCATGAGTTTATATCAACTACAAGGTTTTGGCAAAAGCAGAAATTACACCAAGCATGCACAGCTTCAGAAAAAAAAGACCATCCCATGAAAGCAGATGTAAGAACAAATAAAGCAAACTAGAGACACAGAGACAAATCAGAAGATATTATCAAGGAAATTAACATTCTTAAGGACAAACTAGATATTATTAAGAAGCGTTTAAGAAAATGTGAGGTGGCAGAGAAGAGTGAAAACAAACCAGGAAAATAGTGTCTTTATATTAGAATTAAAAGGAATGGCATGTGTGAGTGTGTATTCTCAGAAAGAGTTAATATCTTAGTAATATGCACAACACAAATAACAACTACGCTGTTAATAAGAAGCATTAAGGACAAAAACCAGGACAGGCTGCCATCTTGCTTTAAAGCTACAGCAACAGAGCAGTTTAGTTTAAGGTGTTAGTGCAAAGCTGGAAATACATCACATAAAAGAGGCCACAAGTGAATTATTTGCTTTCCTTTATAAAAACTTGCTTTTGCATTTATTTTTCTTGATATCTTTAAATGGCCAAGATTATTCAAATCACAATTTCTGACAGTATCAGTTAACAAAAAAGACCAACTTCCTACTGAAACTTAAGTGCGGACCATACCAACGTGCATTACTGTGCTACATTACATAATGCCTGTGCATGGCACATATGAAATGCACGCATGTAAATACCATGTAGTAAATAAGAAAGCTGACAACTCACCATCTTTGCAAATGGTGCTGGCCACACAGACCCCTCCCTCCAAACTGTGGCCAACGTTGCAAGTGCTGCAGTTTCTACCTCCTGGTCCCACACACTCCAAGCAGCTATGGTCACACCTGTAGAAGGTTGGAGCATTATCATAAGAATTATTGGTAGTAAAATGAATTTACTGAAAATAATTTATGCTCAAACTTACACTCAAACCACAAAACTTGTAACAGAAAAGGGAAGCATTTGGTAGAGAGAAACACTTTTTCCCTATATTATAAGGATGCAGTGTTCAGTCTCTGTGAGGTTAACGTATCACTGGAAATTAGCTCAAAATCACTTTCATAAAAAGCACCAAAGGTCAACACTGAAGCACTGAAGGTCAACTGAGCAATTATTACTTCTAGTTCTAGTTTTAAATACAGATTTTTCACAAAAGACATTTGACTTGATAAGGTATGGTGGTGTGCTGTACAAAAAGCAGTATGTTTAAAGGAGCTATACCCAATATCACGTCCGGCTAGTTTAGCTAGCGATAGCTGGTAGTTTTTTTAGCCTTAGCATGACAGTCTTTCTCTGCCAATGGGGTTAACTTTCGGAACGTCCGGAATCTGATCAGCCAGTAAGCGCGTTCCCCTAGGAATCTGGAAGTTACGAAAGTTAACCCCATTGGTAAAGAAAGAGCGTCACGCCAAAGCTAAAAAAAATAGCCTCTATCGCTAACTTAACTAGCCGGACGTGATATCGGGTATAGATCCTTTAAGTATGTCATAAATATAAGTACAACAGCTAAAACCAGTCATAAAATTCTTTGTCACTGACGATAGTATGTGGAACTTCAGTGTTCCCAAACTTTTTGAGACAAGACCCCCAAGATAACACTTTGATGTTCTCAAAGTGGGGTTTTAGTGGATTCACTTCATTGCTGTAACAAAGCACCTACATGTAGAAAATCAGCTCCTCCTGACAAGACAATGCCAAATTTTAATATGGCTGAGATTGTTTTGTTTTTTGTTTGTTTGTTTAAATGATCTGGCGACCCCTGAAACTATCCTGGACCTCCACCTCATATATTTGTCTGTAACTTGTTGTTTTCTGATTCAGACCCCATGCAAAATATCAAAGTTGGGATTAAAATTGGGAAATGCATTCTGTAACGTGTTCTGTCAAGAAAACGTGAGTTGTGGTTGTTTTGTTGCCTCAACCGCAGCATCCTGAGTGAAAACGACCATGTTCACCCAAGCATCGTGTTCCTATCAATGCTGTGCCAAACCAGTCATTTCATGTTGGACTAAATTCCAACTGCACCCAAACACCAGATTTTAGTTGATTGTATTGCTTTTCTAACTAGGATGCAGATGATTTTACAGTGGTACCAAAAAGGCTAAACTGGATTTTAATCTGGAGAGAAATATCCTTATCTTGTTGAAAAGTAAATTTCCTTTTATTGTGAAGAGGAGTTGTGTGGACGAGTTGAAAGGTGCACTGACTCACTTCTTACAGGACCTCTGAACCTGCCCAATGCCCAAGATCTGCTCTGACAAGTAATAGCCACCGCTACATTTGGACACACATTTCCATTCCTCAAGTAAGTAGCCTTCTGCACATTGAGTGCATCCCTCTACACCCGTGCCTGGAAAAAACACAAGAAAACACTTTTCTGTTAGAACATTAATTCATAACCCATGGCCATGTCTAGTGTAGTTTGTTGCTAAATTTCTTGTGACTTCTTACCTGCGCAGGTGGCACAGGCCTGATGACAGGGCTCACAAGTCCTTCTGTGACCGTTGTAATATGTCCCAGGGTCACAGTTCATCTGACACTTGTTTACTTGAAGACTGCAAAGTAATGACACAAAAGACATGTTCATAATTGACTTCAGTGGAGAGTATTAATGAAAAAGTACAAATCTAAACCAAAAAACACCAGCAGAAATAATAACACTGTAGCCTGGGGGTTGTAAGATAATAGAGATTGGCCTTCAATTCTTATTTTGACTAATATGCAGAAAATCTATCAGATTGTGAACAATTACTTTGTTTTTACACAACAAAAGTTGTTTGAAAAAGCCAAATATAGGGACAGAAGTCAGTTAGGAAGTTTAGAGGTTATAAAGTCAGTTGTGTGAAGTCACAGAGAGGACAGGTTGATGAGCTCACTGCTTTGAGCTAAAAAAACAGCTGGTCTGCGTTAGCTAATGTTTCCCAGAAGTGATCTGGTCCACTCTTCCTCCCTGCCTCCTAACAGAGCATTAATGCTGAAGTATATGAGAGACGGAAGGCTGAGCGTGAGTGTACGAATGTGCTGGTGAGTCTCACTGTGTCTCACTGTGATCTTGAAGGCATTCAGAAGAAATTATGGCCTTCAAGTGTCCCCACCTCCACCTCTGGCTACACTTAAAGTTAAGTTGAAAGCTGCAAAACGTTTTAACCAGTTCAAGTTCCTTTATGACCTATCAGGAATTCCAGGGCTTTAAAACTCCATATCCTCTCTCGGGCCAAGTGCAAGGGAAAGCGCCAAAAAGTAAACTGGAACTTGTCAAAACACTTCAGAGTATAGATCAGAGGTTTTCCAAAGTAAGGATTACAACAAACAACAGATATATTTCTTGTAGGTCTACACATGATATGTTCTGTAGGAGATTCAGAGTTTAAGCACCAAACATAAAGGAAAATGTTTTTTCTTTTCATATCTACTTCAAGCACCCACCACTGCATTTTTGGATTACTTGGTGGCAAATTGAACAAATCATGATTTATGAGCCAAACTGTATAAATTATAGGAAAACGTTAGGTTCACTACAGTTCAGAAAGCTAAGCAGGTCTTCCAACAAACACTGAGTCCCCGTCTCATTCATTGAGCTAAAGAAAAAGACAGAAGTGAATGTGTAAGAGGCAATCTGTAGATGTGGTTTGCTTGAGACAAAATGTACTGTTGGTCCTTCATGTCTGACCATGTTCTGTGTACTTTTTGTTGTTGTTGGTTTTTGGGTGTCCTAAACATTTTACATGGATAAGTAGAGCCAAAACTCTGGCGTCAGTGACTCTTGAAGTGTTCTATGCTGTACTTGCCAGTACAGTCCAAACAGGATAACTTGTGAGTTAATTATGAAAAAAATGTTTGCAATAAAAACTCTCATCTTTCTCGAAGACAGTTTACTACATATAACAGGCATTAATGTTGTAGAAAATCACAAAAAATCTAATAGTTCTGTTCTACCATCCAACTCCAGAAATGGCAAAACTGAACTCAGCTAGTATCAAAGCACTAAAATCTAAATCATTGACTCATTAGGCTTTGGAAGACACAGCTCCCAGCTTACCTCATCCCCGGTTTGCATTCTGTGCAGATATTGGAGGATGTACACCTTTTACAGTTCTCTTGACATCTCCTGCAAATGTTGGAGTCTGAAAGATGAAGAAATAAAAACAGGGTCAGTCATTCACCGAGGCTCAAAGGAGCAAAGGTCTTTAGTATTCAGAAAAAAATGAGGGAAGAGAAAAGGAGAAAGATGAGTGGCAAAGAGCAGGGGATTAGTGGTTGATGTGGAAGATGACAAGCAGGAGGAAGGCTGAATCTGGGACTAATACTGCTCAGAAAACTGCAAGCATGCATCTTTTAATTCAATATGAGCATATATTATTAAGACAGGGGTTGACATTGTTGCATTGCTGCAAACTGCTTTAATTCACATTTTACACACAAACCCAACATTGCCAATTTTTTGGAGGGGGGGGGGGTTGTTAATATTTCAAAAGGCAATTGGCAATGATACGATGCACAGAGACACCGTGGTCCCTCGCTCTCAGCAGCAGCAACAATTGCCAAAGTCATTTGAATAATATGTTTTATTATTCTTAAGAAGTCAATGTCTTGGCTGAATATAAATGAGAAAAAAAGTGTTGTTATTCACATTTCAGAAAGATAATTACTTCTCTACAATACGACCACAGCTGTTTAGTTAAGGATTTGTAATATTATCAACACAAAGAGATAGAGGGTTATGATTCCTGGTAGGAATCCAGGGATGTGAAAAAACTTTGGCCAAAAAGCCAAATATGCACCACAGACTTGCATCCAAAAAAGGAAAATCTACTTTCAGCCTTGTTGGCTGATAAATGCACCAACAAATTTGAGCCAATTCTAACTGATATACTTTCAGTTTTTTATGTTCAGTATCATTAACTCAGAAAATATTTGGCCAATGGAAAATCTTAAGGGGTGATTTTTGTAATTTGCCCACACGATAGACGATAAAAAGCTAATGAAAGATTTTAAGTGAACGCCATAGGCATTCATCCTGAACTGAATGAATATTCAGATTTGGGTTTGTCAGAGCATCTGAAAGTATTTACTTTACTGCACTTTACTTCACCTCAAATATTGCTGTTCAATCAGATAATGAGACATTAAACAGATTCCCTACCTTTCGTAACTTTGTCTATGAAGTTTTTTTGAGCATAAGGAATAAAATGATAAACCAGAGCAAAAATTCACCTTGTTTTCCTGCCAAACTGATTAAAAAGAAAATAAACTAGTTTGCTGATCTAAAATTATCTCAACGTTCAGCTATGCCAACATTTCAGAGAGTAAAAGTATCCACTACATCTTGGCCTATTGAAATATTATGACTTGGATCAGATCACTTCAGATCTATTGCCAGATCTCTGCCAGGACTTATACTTACTTGGCTGCAAATATGTACACATAATTACAAGATATACATGGTTTCAGTCTCTCGTTCCTGATCTGCTTTCATCCAGACTGGCAGTCAGTGTATCTTGAACCGAAGTCAAACCCAAAAATACATAGATTCAGTACATACTGTGTATGCATATCCCTGCATAGCTGTGTTTATTCTAAGCCCATGGTCAACAAAGTTAAATTATCTTTAACATAATCCAAAAACAGTCTGTCAGCAGATCTGCTTTATTTCAGGTTTCAATCCACTCTAAACTGGAGGGAAAACAGGCCTGATAGCAAAGTCTTTTTAGTCCTGTCCAATTCTGCATGTGGATGAAAACAATCAGGTGGCTAAATGTTACATCAAGTACAAATGCCATGATTCTGGGCTGGTGAGTTTAAGAACTTTTTTTCTATTTTTTTGTTAAAAACTTCAGTAACCCTGATTAATGATTATTCAGGAGAGAATTAATGGATAATTCTCTCCACCTTGCGGCTGATTTCACTATATCCTTATCTGAACCACCGGAGACCTTGAAAATTTGATCGATGGACAGCAAAGTAACAAAAGACCTGGTAGAACAACTTAGACAGAGCAGTCATTTTCTACTTTTCAGACAATGGGAACAATTTCCTGCAGCATCCCCACAGTTTTTAAGTTTAATTGAATTTGAATCTAACCACATTTAAAGAAAACAAGTGCCACTTCAAAAACTAAGATAAGACCTTATCCAAAACCCCAAGTTGGAACAGAGAAGCCGTAAGGGAAAAACCAAGAACCAGGAAACTAATTCTCGAGTCCTTTAAATGAGGAAGCGGCTGCAAGGGGAGCAGCTTGGGCAGCAAGAGAACGTACCAATATCGAGGTAGAAGCCATCGGCACAGTTGGTAACACACGTGTTGGAACCTTCGTTGAGGTGGAAACCAGCCCGGCACGAAGTGCACTGGTCACTACGACTACCAACACAGGTTTCACATAAGGAGGAGCACTTCTTGCAGCGCTTCCTATCGTCACGGAAAAAGCCACTTGGGCACTCAGAAACGCACATCCTGGAGTAAGAGGAGATGAAAAGGATAGGAGAGAGGGTGAAAAGGAGGGTCACAAAAATTAAATGCAGGAAAACAATATGTGCAGATTTATTATGGTTCTGGCTTCCTCTAATGATGATTTACAAGCTTCACACATATGAACACAATCATTATAGGCTAAAATTGTAAAGCATGCAATGTGCACATAATAATGCTGTGAACACAAGCTCTAATTTCAGTCACGTGAAGCAGAAATCTTCATATTTGCTATAACGATATCTCTTAATGAGTTGAGGCAGACAGATGTAGAGTTAGAAGGACTGAGTTCTGTGCATGCAGGTCAACATCTGCTGCATAACTACCCAACCCTTTGTTACTCCACCATTTCATCCAGAGGCCCTCTTTCTAAAGGTGAAAAAGACCTCAAAAATCCTCAAGAGCACAAAACACACACACACACACACACACATAAAGCTTTGTTCGCACACAACCAAATTTTCTGCCAAGAAACGCATATGGCACTTGTGAGACATGTAATCCATGTGTGAAAAAACACATTGGCATGCATTTTTCTGAACTTAAACACCTGCTTTCTTTGCAGTTCTGATATGATTATTTTACAATTTAGAGATTACAAAAATACTGTAATGCAGCGCAAAGAATATCACTAAATGAAAACTTGACACTACTTCTTCCTGACAACTGTGACAAGGCAAAAGTTAGCTGAATTAGATTAAAGCTCTAATATTTATGGGCATCAGTACAATGGACGACCAAGATATTATTGTCACCAAAATCACTAAGATCAGAGGACTATATGACTTTAACGGGGATAGGAATGGCTAGAAAACATGAACTTCAAGCATAACTTGGGAAACTAAATTGAAACAGCTGCATTATAAACCTCTGTGCATGCCACACTACACATTCAGATGAATAGAAGAGTTTGACTTTAAAAATACAAAAAACAATTCATCACTATGCACATGGATGCAATTAAACAGTGTAAACATTATACCGTTCACTCAGAAACCCAAGTTGAATTAAAAAGAAATGAATAGCCTAATTCAATTCAGTGTGTCCATGAAGAATTATGTTACACTGGTTTAAAAACAAATAATCAAGGAAACCTCAGAATAAATTAATCAAACACAGGGAGCTACTTTAAAAAATTTTCTTTGTTCTTAACTGGCTTGTGTCTCAGCTTGAGACATACAAAGTTGAAAAACTAAAACTGTAAGGTTGTAATTATCTGAACATTACACACAACTGCTTCCCCTCTCCCCTCAAATCTTCATTCATCAATTTTTCCCTGTGGAGGCAGAAAAGGCCAGCACACCTCTAAAGTGGGCTAATGATAAACTACAGCTAAGCTTGCACGTTCTCATGCACCTGCATCAGACTGCCTTTTATTAGCACAGAGACAGGCTGACACAAAGGCAATTACCACAGACTTTGATCCTAATGAGATCCAATGCCACACACAAATGCGCACATTTGCATTTAAACACTAACACACTCTTATACAGACAAATAAAACTGAGAAAGGTCTAATATAATATGACTGTCAGGAAAAATCACCTCTGTTGTCAGACTGGCATGGTGAAAGTGATCAGTTACCAACTTGTATGGTATTTAGGGTCAACAGGGAGAAAAAGAAAATAAATGCAGAAGCAGAGTATTATATAAGTTATTCTACACCAGCTATAGTAATTTAGTTTTTGCATTTCAAAGAGCTTTGACTTTGAAAATTGATACAAATAAATACTTAAAAATATTGTCTTTTTTATCTGCTCAAAGTTATTTGTCAACAAGTTATAAAATTAAGTGGCTTGTTTGTTTCACAAAGCCAAAAAGTAAGTAGGAAAAATAGCTGAAGTCTTGGCAGTACTGGCTAAAAGATGGGTTGATTTAAAATATAGTTAAAAATAAAATATTCCTTTCAACATCATAACAAGTCTTTGCACAGTATTTGTATTCTATATAACTTTTACCAAGTTCTCAAACCATAATCTGCTTCTTGGGGCTATGGCTCGACTGCAGTTACCATCTGAGAAGGCAAGATGATGCAGACTTTAATAAAGCTGCCTTCTGAAACATTGTGCAAACAATCATATTTGAACTACACAGCATGCTGAAACTTTTCTTTTATGTACAGGAAAATATTAAATACTGGTACTGTAATTTAGGAATAAAACAAAAAACAGCAAATTACAGTAACAGCTGTGGTTGAATTGATGCCTGCAAAAATCAAGAAAAAACTTTCCACCCAAGGGATTACTAGAAAAGCAAATCAGAACCTCTTTTAAAGTCCAAAAAGCATTCAGGAAAACTTTACAAACCCACAACATCCTGTATCCTGCACATAATTCAGCATTAGTACTGTGCAAAACTAATGTCTTAACAATGTTATGAATTTATTTTGGAAACAAGTCCTTTGGAAAAGAAATGGCTGGAGAAGGAGAGCACAGAATTTCCTGAAAAGAACACCTTGATAACTATTAGGCACAAAGATGGCTCAGTCATGGTCTGGGCTTGTGTAAAGCATTTGCTACTTCACTTAAGATAAATGTGAATCAATGAAGTACTGGCCAGGAGTTTAAGTAAATGCAACATTACCTTTAAAAAGCACCTAATAAGCAATAGTATTAGTCACTTTACAATTATCCTAAACACACTGTGAAGTCCACAATGAACTACAAGTGGTAAAAGTAAAGGAAGGACTGGGTTTGAGTTCTTTCGTTTCCTGACCCAAATGTTGCAGAAATTCTGTGGCTGGGCCAAACAAACAACATAGCATACAACACAACTTCCAAATATTTCTTATTATTTTTCTTGTTTCACTTTAATTGATTAATTCTCTCACTCATTTATTTATTTTTTTCCCTGAACAACTACTTTTGCGCAGTTCCCAGCAAAGACAATCCTGCCAGCATGTAACGTGGGAGTTGTAAAAAGACTTTAGAGAAAACCTATTTGTAAAATGGAGTTAAATTTGAATCAAAGTCTTATAACTTTTGTTTCAAAGCTTCTGACCTGGTGTTGTTTTTGAACTTGAGGAAGAAGTGGAGGCAGTTAATGCAGTTGTGGGGTCCAGGACCCTCGCAGCCATTGTCACTGCATTCAGAGTCACAGGGGCCTGGAGACACAATCAAACATTTCACTGGTGAAGTCCTAAAATAGTAGCTATAAAGTGTAGCAAGGCATCAGTTCTCATAAACCACGGTGCTCCTGTCTGCAGCAGTTTGCAAAGCTTCCTCTAACTACAGCTCAGGAGTTATCACAAACCGTTGTACTCCTCGGATAATTCATCATCGGTGGATGGCAGGATGGGGTCAGAGCGAATGTGTGGAGGCGAGTGTAGAGGCGAGTACGGGTGGCGAGATGTGCCATACAGAACCAGTGACCACTCCTTCAGCTTGCCTAAGAAAAATAATCCCTTACAATCATATTTCAGGTGATGGCAAGAAGCTGAGAATATTTAGATTTTCGGTGAGAGCATATTTGATATCCATGTAGAGAACACTTACTAATACAAAACAAAGCAAATGTCAGGCAATACAGTAGATATTCAGATTTGACTTTAATAACAGAAAAATAAATAATTTTATGAATTACTCATCTTCAATGGTACTTCTGATAAAAACCTTGGTCTACTTTAACTGCCTTTCTAAATTTTAATTTTACATCAAAAATAGCAGTAGGCTTTATTTTTCAATAAAATGTATTGCATTATTATTACCAGGCACTTTCTGGTTGCGAAGTTGAGAAGGTGAGTCATAGATTTCTAGGACCCAGTCGCCTGCTGCCTTCTCTCCCCAGCAGTGGGTGGTCATAAACTCCCAGTTCTTAAAGCCCTCCATGGAGTGATCAAACAACCTGAGCATAAAAAACAAAGCCATGCACAAACACACACATAAAACAATGATATCTGATTAGGAATCAACTCAGGTGTTATAAATACTAGAACAATCAATCACATAAAGCAAATTACAGCTTATAATAAACACTTGACAAAACACTGCAAATGTGTCTATTTTAGACATTAAAAATGGACATTAATGCCTAAATTAGGAGAGGAACATCAAAATAAGTTATCTGTGGGAGAAATACTGTGTCTCACATAGTTTGACACTTAAGACACAACTCACTCATCTCTTATGTAATAACCTCTGCGCTCATATGATAACGATTCCAAGTTTGATTGTGATTATTTATAAAGTCATCACAAATATACTTAATCAAACTAGAAAAGAATAAATAATCCATTTGAATCTGTGAATGTGTTTCAGCCTTGCAAATAAGTACAAATCTTCACTTCTGTACCTGTTGGCAAGCAGCTGCGACTTGGTCCCTGAGGGTGAGGTCAGGTTGATTGACAGGTCTCCACGGCGAGGGTGTGTAATTGTAATGCGTACGACTACATGCTCCAGGTAGATCACCTGGTTCAAGGAGTTGTCGTTGCAGCCAGTCGCCTTGTACACTGACCGAACCACATGCTCTGGCCGAATGGTTCTGCAGGACAAAAAGGCAGCAAATATATAAAGGATAAGATGGAAAAAATTTCTCATAAACTGATAAAACAAGGATCATTCTCAATCAACTCTGATTACAAAAAGTTGGGGGATTAATTTAATACATGTGGTTTAAATTCCATGATCTTTGATTGGCCCACAATCTTCAGAAAGTAGTTCAATTATCAAGGGTTAGCTGGTAAATTCACTCTCGACCAGTCATGCATTTCCAGACCTTTACTTAGGATCTGAAAAATGTGGTTGCTTCACTCCTCTAGGAGACTCTGCTCTGACTACTCATGCAAAAAAGCACAGTAAGCGACTGATAGCTCAACATCTATCCTCAGTCCACCAAAGAATAATCACATGTACTGATTTCCAAGTAATGGACAGGTACAAAAGTCCATATTTACATGTCTTATTTCCTGCCAAATAACCCAAGAATCTGAGCATGATAAGAAAGACAAAGACCATTGCTCTGTCGGCTTTACACAACTCAGCAGCAGAAAGGCCTCTGAGCAGCCAACACAAACATCTAATGGACCCTTGAGTAACATCTGTGGTATGATTTAAAACAATAGCAACACAACACCAAAAACGGGGACAGTCCCAGAAAAGGAAATGATGAATACCATCTTGCAGCAAAGAGAACTGCATGGTGCTGCTGCTCATATACTCATTGCATCAACTGGATAACAAGAAAGGTAACTACAACAAAGGTAGATGGAGTACACTAGATAGTAAATTAACAGTTAAAATGCTTGCAGTTATCATTTTTGATTTTATCCCATATTGAGTATCACAATTAAATCCCCTGTTGCCAGGATAACAATCACAGTAATGACATGTTTTGGTGACAAAGAGATTCAGTACACATGTTTATCTTTCAGGCAGTAATTATACTGAGATAATGATCAACTGCTTCACTTCTGTCATGCGTGAATATAATTATACTCACAAATAGATGATAGATTAATAGAGACAAAGACTAAGGCAGAGGATTATTTGATCACTCAAAACGTTCTCAATTATCCACTTTGACCATGTAAAAGATGTCAACTGATGATCAATTACCAATAAAAACGTCAATTTGTGTTATGAAAGGCCATTAAGGTGAACCTGATCATTTTCATCTACAAATGCCACCAATGCTGGTTAAATCAACCATTTAGTATAAAAGGAGCAAGAGTTGTTTAATATTCAATGCAGCACATGATGAATTGGTCTAAAAGATTGCCCACAATTATAACAATCTATACTCAGTTTTTCCATTTGCCTTTCAGCTAAGATCATTTTCAAACTGGAAACTATACAAACCAGTTGAGGGATTAAAAGACACTATTAACCTTATTTTTTAAATAGAGCTAAAAACAGGAAAACATTAACTCAAGCAGACATGATGGAATAAAAACAGTCTCTTTGGACAACTGTCTGGGGAGTCTAGAGCTGATATAACAGCTTTGGCCTCTCATTTACACGGCTTATATAGCTGAAACATGCACAAGAGACCGAGCAGAGCAGATGCACAGCTGATTACCACCAGCCTGACTGCACAAAGATCACATATTTTTTCTGTTTCATACTCCGAGAGGAGTGCAGAGATCAGCTGCAGACAGGCATTACTAAACTTAGAAGGGCCAGCCAGAGGCAGTGAGGGTATACAGCAGGGAGGTGACGTCTGCATGAACTCTAAGTTGCAGGAAGCAGCCAGACTGCACTGGCATACAGCATCCAGGCTGATGTGCCAACAACATGCACCTACCTCCAAAACATCTTAATCAAAAAGCACAGATTCAAAACACAGACACGCATTGCATCATGGATAAATTAACACTCTGCCGAGAATGAAGGACTTTTTTGTTTTGGTTTCACGCGACATGAGTTCAGAGGACCGAAGATGACTGCCTCCGACACAAGCTAGACTTTCCATAAGCCTCATATGGACTGACTTGTGCACCGGAGCAGAACAGACAGAATGACACTAATAATGCTGCAGTTGCTGGCCACTGAGCCTTCAAGTGGAAGCAAACCAGTTCAGGGCTCAAGTTCAGCCAGCCAGCCAGCCTAATACAGAGCAGTGCTCAGGCTTCCAGCTGCATCAAGAACAACAAGCTGTGAAGTTCTGGCTCTCTCTGTGTAAGAGTGTGCGTGTGTGTGTGTGTGTGTACACATAGTAAAGGTCTTATGTGAGAACCACCCTGCCAGAACTAATGCTTGGCCCCTATCAAGGTACAGCTTGCACAACCACACTCTGAAACACATGCCAGTGCAAAACACCCGGGACAGGAAAAGTAAGAAAAGATTGTACAACTCAGACAAAATAAGGAATATTTTCTACGCAGAGAACACAAAAATAGCCATTTACATTCATATTGCAAACATATTTCACGTAGTTGTTGGTGGAGCTCCCCCACACACACACATGCCGCAGATGTCTTTATGTAAATCAAAGCATAAACACGCATGTTAACTGAGGCAAAACTATAAAACTCTAAGCAGAATTATTTCGTGTGGAGAAATAATTCTGTGTAGCCAGCTTTGTAACAGTGATTCAATTAAGGCATCTTCTCTGTGTATAAAGTGAGACCAACTTTATGATTCTCCAAATACAGTGTGGAAGAACCATAGACAAATAGATAAAATGAAGAACTGTACTAGTATAACCACAGCCCTGACCTCAACTCAGCAGACTATCTTCTGGGTGAAATGGAACACAGTATGAGACATGCCCATGTCTTGTATCTGAAGGGGAGCAAAATGTCTTCAGCCAAGTTCCGAATTCTTGTAAAAAGTCGTCCTTACCTGACTTGCTTGTCGATACTCTCCACACAGATGTGCTGAGGAGGGATTTGCTTCCATCCCTCTGCCTCCTTCACCATCGCTTCAGCATCCATCAGGCCAAAGCCGTACAGATGGCTGACTGCAAAAACAGTTAAACAGCGGAAACTGATCAACTGATCAGACCCTTCCTGCGCCGACTCCAGTGCTGATTCTTTTTTCTTATTGTTAAAACTCAGGAAAAGATTGTTTATTTTTGATGACTTCATTCACTTTTATCTGTAATGTGAATGAATGGAGTCAGATTAAATAAAGTATGATTCCCCTATATTATAAAAAGTGTTGATCAAAAAAACCTTCAAAACAAATTGTTCTTTTTTTTCCTGAAGAGACTCTGATATTTCAAGTTACATAATATGGTAAAAATGAAAAATAATGTTGGGAAAACACTCAACTCATGTGTGCACTAATCCAATACAAGTTACTTGCATACTTCTCTGCCTCCTTTCCTCATTTTGTCACTTGGAAAGTCTCCAGGTACGCTGAGCCTGCAGCCTGGCTGACCCTTAGCTCTCACTTTCTTGGTTTCTCTCCAGCACACACAACACACATAAGCAGGTACGCGTTAATCACACACTCAAAGTTACAAAATAGCACCCACCACATGGACTCTGACAGATGGCAGCTGGCGCCGCAGTAGTTAGCAAACAAGAACTAAACATTTTTGGATACAGCTCATCACCCCTCTTCAGTATGGAATAATAGAAGTGCCACAAAAGAGAATAAATCTGCAAAAGAATAAGAAAATAAATGAGGAAATTTCCACAGAAATAAATTAATAAATGCAGATATATAAAGACAAAAGCATGAAAAAAATAAATAAACGTGGAATTGTATATGGGGTTTTTTTTGCATATCTTTATATTTTTTATTTAGTTTCTTTAAATTTAAAATTTGATTTATTCATATTTATCCATTAGGTTGGTCTTATTTTTCCAGTTTTGCTTCATTTTATTCTTTATTGTTGTGTTGTCTCCAGTCTTACAAGAGTTTTGCCAAAGTTAATTCTGACTTTAGTCTGAGCCACAGTCAGCATCAACCTCCTGATCTTGGCCGAAGGTTCGAGCATGAGATGTTTGCTTCATGTTTTTCGACTGTTTGTATGAGAGTATTTAATTTATCACTTATTTAACCTTGATAGGACATCAGCATTTGTTAAGAAAAGAGTTTAGATATACTACTAAAGTTCATTAACAGAAAAATGATAGCACATGCTCAGACCTGAGTGGTGAACAGGACTGTGGTGTGGATCCTGAATGTGGCTCAAACCTGACTGGCCCAAACGAAAGGCCCAGTTGAAAAGGAAGGACTAACTGGAAACAGCAAAGAAATGAGCAAATTTTAAATAAATCAAAATAGAGTAGTAAATGACAAATAAATTGAATAGAAATAAATAAAATCTCTCAAATAATATAAATTACAACAAAACAGAAAAATATTAACTAATAATTGAGCAACTTAGATACAAGAAATAAAGAAAATTATTTATAAAAACAAGTAGACCAAGTGAAAATAAATAAAAATGCTTTGGTTTCATAATTCCACGTTTATTTATTCTTTCATACATTTGCCTTTAAATTTCTACATTTATTTGTTTATTCCTGAAGAAATTTCTTTATCTACCGCTTTATACTTAGAAAGATTGACTCCTTCCTGGGGCACCCCTATGATTTCATACTTGTGAGTTATGAAATCTGATTGTTTGTAATATTCTGTCAACTCCAACTCGTCTAAAGCTGTTAAGCACAAACATTTTGCTTTTTATTTATTTTCATTGCTTATCAAAATTGTGACCAGTTAACTAACTGTATCTATCCTTAGTTATAATTTGTTTATGGTTTCGAAGGTCAAAAGAAAAGTAGAAAAGTTGATAGTGCTTGCAAGTTTGTAAACCCGTTAAATTTTCGTATATTTCTGCAAAAATATGAAAAAGAAAAAAAACAAGTACAGCAGCCTCATGAAAATTTCACCCAGGAAATATCCTGGAACATCCTTGCAATGCTAATTAATAAGCAATAATAATTGAACAATTAATTATTAAACAATGTGCTCCTCAGTCTGAACCGATCCACAACAAGGCTCTTGGTGCAACATCAAGAACATTTCTGCTCTTGTTCTGAGGTAAATGTCTCCTACAGCATGTGCAGGACCATTTATATGCATGTTCACTGAACTGTGTATGTACAAGTGTGTGCCCATACGCATGTGCATGCATGTGTGTATACCATTATAACCAGCAGCATTGGTCTTCCAGTCAGGAGCACTTAGATGTCCAGCTCTAGAAGTCTTTACAATAATGTGTTGAACATCTCTCCACGTTAACAGAGGACTAGAAGCACAAACACATACACAAACACACATCTTATTTAATTCTGCTTCACAATGCCTGGCACCTGTAAGAGCAAATGATGTATGAAATTGGGGGGAAGTGGGAAAAAAAGTTTACATATGAACAATGCACAATAGTAAACCTAAAAGCTAATAGATTACAATTACAATACTTGTAGGCCTGCATACATTTGCTAGCTATGGGAGCAAGTTTAGGTAGCAAACAGATAAAAATGAAACATAAAGAAAAGTTCAAGATAAAAATGTAAGACACAAAAACAAAGCACAAGGAGGGATAAATTAATTAATGTAAAATAAGGCAACGAAAACAGCAATATATTATATGTGGAAGATTTCTGAGTAAATTACAGAGTATGTAGATAGAGAGTACTGATGCTTGTTCATCCACCACTAGTTTCTCAGATCTCACATGAGATCCATTACTAGATGGCAGCCATGTGTCTCAAGTCCTTTGATGTCCAAACACTACATTAAAAGAAAAAACAGAAAGATGTGGGTCACCAAGTTTCCTGGGATTCCCTTCCATATGTTAGCCAGATGCTCTGTTCCCTCCCCTCCTGACTTTCCCTCAACATCTAAAACCTGCAGAATTTGCCTGATTTACACCATAGCTTTTAAACAAATAAATTAAATAATAAAAAGTAATAAATAAAAGTAAATTTTAAGGCTTGTAACCTACCAAATGATTTTTAGTAACTTAAGAAAATACTCTGAGAGGTATGAGAGGGAGACAGTAGGCAACAGGTCATTTCCTGTTGAGTTAGTTGCATAAGACCTGATATGTTTAAAATCTTGAGCATCTGGGGGAAATCTGCCTGTCACACATCAGACCTTCAGATTATAGTTTTTAAAAAAAACACTTTTTGCATATGTTCTGTAATGTTTAGAAAGGTTTAAGTGTAGCTGCAGAAAAATACTTGTATGGTGGTGAGAAAAATATAAATCCATGAACCCAGGTTTGCTCCATAGATTAAATGGAAGTTTAACAATCTTTAAAACTATATTTTATTCACTATCTTGTAAACCTACATAATCACATTCTGATTCATCAATTGGAGCATTTTTACAAGGTTTTAGGGAAAGTGATTGCTCAACTTCTGCCTGGTACAAAAAGCTTGTGTGGACATTGTCCCCCCAATACTGGGAAAGGTTAAGAAGGATTGTCAGAGGAGTTTTATGACGTAGGAAGAACAAAAACAAAAAGCAAAACACATCATATCCCTACCATGGCCAAAATAAACTCAAACTTAAAGCACTGACATTATGTTCTTGGTCCAAAATTCTCATACGCTCTCAATGAGCCCATATCTAAATCCAACATTTAGAAAATAAATGTCTAGAACCAAAATATCAAGGAAAAATATATATAGTATGTTTATATAAGAGTTGTAGCACAGAAAAGTCCTGCGAGAAGTCAGAATAATTAATGTTCATATCAATATTAATAGGCTTAGCTGCCACTGTGTAATTATGGTTCCATTAATGTTTTATAGTCATTAATTAAAAGTGACTTTGGCATCGTTATCTAGGCCATGACTATCCTCCCATAAACAAGCCAATACTAATTAATGGAGAAGCTCACAGACAGGGGAAAACCAAAGGCAAATAAGAAGCCTCATATAGGTTTTTTGGTGCTTCTCTCAAGTGTAATTAGGGTTGAAAACACACAGGGGTAATCTGAAGGGAGAAGGCAGATAAAACGATTCCCTCTACATTTCACATTATAGTAGCTCAGGCCACAAATAGAGGATTCTGAGCTAAATTGCAATTTGTAAATATCCACTGATCCACTGCTTCATCAGGTGTACTTGTACAATGCTTGTTAACATAAATAACCAATCAGTTCATCATATGGAGAACCTCAAAGGATTTAGGCATGCCGTCAAGGTCAAACCGACTATCGGGACTTGGGGAAAAGGGGGATTTAAGTCGATTTGAACGTAGCATGGCTGTTGGTTTCAGATAGGCTGAATATTTCAGAAACTGCTGACCTACTGGCTTTTTCACACATAGCTGTCTTCCAGCAGGATAGAGCAACATGTCAGATAGTTCATATCATCTCAATTTAGACACAACAATGTAAATTATTTACAGAATGAAATACTGTACGGGGCCATATAGTCCTGTTATATTTTTATTCAATTGCCAGACTTTAACATTAAAAGATTAAGCTGTTACATGCTATGTAATGTTACTTGTTCTAAACAAGTAACTTAAATCAGGTTCCTTTTTTATTTTTAACAAAAATTAGTCCCGTAACATTTATTATTGTATCATATTTATTATGCAAATTATGGAAGCAACTGTGTATCAGCCTCATATATTGGCTCCAGAAAATCAGCATTCAAATAGTGGCTAAGGCTAATGTAAAAAAAATTTAAATATCATTATTGGCATCAGCCTTAAATTAAAATCGGTCTATCCCTAATTTCTTTCATGGATGTGCAGCAATTGGGGATCAATAAAATACCTATCATCATCATGAGCATCAAATCTGCAGCAACTGTGTGAATTTGTGAAACAAAAAAAAAATTATGTGAATCATTTTAATTGTCCCAACCTTAGATGCCATCGTGTCTACATGGACCAAAATCTTTGAGAATATTTCCAACATTTTGTTGAATCTATTCCACAAAAACAAGGCAGTTCTGAAGGCAAAATTAGTATCAAAAAACACTACAAGCACACTTAATAAACTTAATACATTTCCAAAATAAATTCAGAAATAAACAAATGTCCATCCATCTGTGCCCATTTTAACTTCTTAAAACCCTCCAAGCAGATGTTAGTATTGGAACTTTGTTTCACACTTGTTTAGTCTACAGTCTCTTCACATACTCAGTTTTCCAGTCTATGATTTCAAAAGACATAAAGAAATTTAAACAAAATAAGTTTGTGAAGCCCTTAAAAAGTTCAGTGTTAAATCATACACTCGCTTAAACCTTAGAATTAGGGAGGCACAAAGCAAATGACAGAACAAAGAGTGATCCAGTACTCCAATAACAAACTCCATGACAAAAAAACTCTGCAACAGATTGTTTAGTGAAGTCCAAGGTAAAAGCGTCGTGACATGTTTATCACAAAAAGTTTGCTCACCCTCATTTACCAGATAAGAGCAGATGTTATCAGTACTGTACAAAGCTTATCTAAACTGGTTCTCTTGCCCTCTTTCATCCTCCCCTCTATGACTGCATGTGCATGCATGCAGAAAACTGAATGAACAGATAGAGAGAACAAAGTCAAAAAAACTTCCTTCCTCTCAGAGGAATAAGAAAAGAGCACTGTGACACTTCTGGAGGCACAGCAAGGATGACAGAGCAAAAGTGAGAGCCAGCAGAAGACCAGAAAGTAAGCAGGCAAGAAAGCGTGTGTGATAATCTCGTTGAGAAAACAGGCTTACGTGCCCAGTACTGCCTAGAAACTGAGAATATTTTCTATAGGGAGGATTTGGGTCGGATTATCCGGGTTAATTGACGTGACCTCTGTTATCTGAGCTGCTCAGCATGTGATGATGGGCCTAATTCAGAGACTCTGCACCTGCACTGCTTCCAATACATGAATTATATTTCCCTTAAATGGATTTCACAGAATAACTGCCCCAAACAACAAACACCAGCATGTTTGCTTTGAAAAAACTGCTTCAGACAGTCCAGTTCTGATTTAGCGGAGGCCTAAACTTCTTTTTAAATGTTTTTTAAAAATTGTGATTATGATTTCCAAATGAAGACAGTCATTGCTAATGTACACAGTTAACGTGTTCCCAAACAGGGAACTATGTATCCAAGCCTTGTGAGTCTTTATTCATCTTATGTATCAATTGAGCGCTTTAATTTTTTTTCAAAACAACCATAAAAAAGCCAGAGGACAAATGACGACATCGATCAAATGACGGCAGTAAACAAAAGAAATGCTCATTTGTTTACACTTGCTCCGCGGTATACAACTAGGGAGTCTGTCACAGTTCCAGTTAAGACTGATGAAAATACGCACACACTACAGCTAAACGCATTCATCACTCGACTACCAAGAGCTTGATTCTGCTCAAGTCTGAAGTGTTGATTTGTCATCTACATGTTTTCCACTTTTTCCATCAGTCTGGGTGAGAATAACCAGTAAATACTCACAGCTGTTTAACTTCTTCCTCTGGGCTTTCTGCCTTCACCACTTGCACCCACATAATAATTATTTAAACTCTTTTTGTGCTACTCAAACCTTAATGTTAATGCAGAAAAGACTCTGAATGTGAAACCATTACTGTGTGCATCTAAGTTCATAGGCAAGCATATAATCCAGCTATCAACTATGAGCGTTGCATCTTTTTAAACCTTGCACATTCACTGTGCATCCCTAAACAAATGTGATCCATTTAGCCCTACTTCCCCTTTAACCGTGATGAATAAGTGGAAAAGAATTGACTCACGTGTTTACCTTTACAAGAGGTCATTAGAGTTTAAGCAAGGGGCAAAGGGATGAAGTGATGGGATGAGGTTAAGTGGATCTTACTTTGCCTCCAGGGCCAGCGCAATGATGGCAGCTGCCATGGGAGCCGAGGCTGATGTCCCCGTGTGACTGTCTGTACACCGGTGTCTCAGGTCTGTGGTGATCTGCAGAGAGGGAAGAAGAGGATAAGAGGGATACAGAGAAACTAAAGCAACGATATGATCGAGAGGGAGGTACAGACAGGAGGAAAAGAGTGCAATTCTATGAATGGCAGAGGTCAGAGGGACCCTGTAGTGAAAGTGACTGCAGGACAACAAGACAAAGTGACGCATAGACTGAAGTCATGAGGATCCGGTGGATGTAAACACACCTGGATCGCCAGCTTTGATACGGTGCTAAGCTTGAGAGTTCTGTAAAAACACATGAACACTACTTTCCCCAGGAATCAATTCAGGCCAAAAAAGAAAGAAAGGCCAGAGTTTATTATTCAATAAGAGCTGATAACATGAGTTACTAAAGAACTGCATTTTCACTTTGACCGTATGGGCTTTAATCACACAACGAGTCAGACAGCTTGACAGTTGGTCAGCCAAGAAAAGCTTGGCCAACTTCCAGGCTGAGCCCTCATCAAAGGACCTTTTCTGGGCTGAAAAGTTTGAGGGATTATCCGAAGACACACACACAAGTGAAATTGGTCTGGTCATGTAGTAGAGAGGATAGTATGTTTTGCAGTAGATACATTGAAATTCTGCGATATGAAGTTCTGTTAAGTGCACAAAACTAATCCTAAAGTAGATGGAGAGTGTCTGCGCCGTTCTGTAGCATCAATGTGAGGAATGTAGCAAGACACTGGCAAACAAGCTAGCTCAAAGTCTTTGTTCATCCCAGTGGGGAACGATGCTGTCGATCTGAGTCAAGCGAGGTCACACCACTAGACCCACAAACGAGCACAAACACACTCAAAAGATCAAGTTAATGCCAAGCTGTATAATACTGCACTCGCATGGAGACATACTTGTGGCTGGACAACAAAACTGGAGTTGTGTTTTGTGAAATTTGGATGAAACAAAGTCTGGAACATTTGAACTTTTTGGAAATAATAGCAGAGAACAACAGTGCGGTAAAAGTTCATCCTCTTTGTCTTGTTTCTCTGTAAACTAAAATCTTAACATTGTCAACCTTCTTGTCATAGTTTTAAACAGCTTTCACTCATCAGCATGTGCAATCAACATTTTTAAATGATGAACAGCATTTGTGAACGTTGCAAATAGGATTACAGCTCTGTTAATTTTGATTGTAAATCACTCAATAACATTTGTCAACAAAGGATATTTATTAATTCAGTGAATTGTAATACTTGTTTAATATTATCTATGAATCACATATAACAGCATTCACAAATGCAACTGGTAAATAGGCTGTTAGACTGGTTCTTGTTTTTTAAAATGATGCTCTATCATGTTGGTTTCTATCAGCCTGCCGTTCCACTCCTCTTTCCCATGAACAGTGTAGAGTTAATGGTACCGTAGTAGCAGGTTTTTAATGCCTTGTTGGTCAACAGAGGAAAGTTTTAAACAAGTCTCTAAAAAAGGCACCATTCTAAAATCTACCTCATATATTCACGCTAAAAAACACATAGACCCTTACAATCTTTCGGTCATAGTTCTCCCCGCTGCTGTACGTGGTGGTCAGTGTGGACGAGCACTCCTCCAGGTACCAAGGCTTGCGGCCACTCTCAGCTGTGCTGGAGATGGAGATGGTGTAGATGGAGTTGGTGTAGCCGTCACACGAGCAGTGGTCTCTGCTGCGCCCGCCGTTACCTGAAGCCCACACAAAGATGGAGCCGAGGCCTTTCCTCCCCTGAGAAAGAAGCAGAGACTTCATGTTCACTTTTTTAAATGGAAAGGAGAGGAGAGGAGAAGAGAGGAGAAGAGAGGAGAGGAGAGGAGAGGAGAGGAAGTAATCATCACTGGGAAATCAGAAGACGGCAAATATGAAATACATTTTACTATACAAATACTGATTAATTTGTTTTTCTTCGGAAACTTGCTTAAAACTTTCTTGGACTCGAAGAATAAAGTCAAACTAGGTGATTAATCAGTTAATCAAAAGCTCTCAAAGGAACAGAAGAAAGAAATACTGAATTAGAGTTGAAAATATAAGAATATAATATAAGAAACAGTTGTTAAGGCATTTACGGAGAAAAGGGTTACCCAACACGTAAAAAACATTTACAAAAAACAAATTATATGGCAAGAAAACATTTAAAAATGTTACACGTTGAAGGTAAAACAAATATAGAGCAGCAAAATCCAGAGTAACTCTCCATATGTGTCAGTCTCATCTTCAACACCTCAGCTTTCTATACACTGTCTCTTCAGGATGTCACTCAGGTAGATGTTAACTAACAAGTACGATATCTCAGCTCGACTTCACAAACACACTCACAGAAGTACAGGAGCTTGAAAGTCCATGTTGATACTAACCCGGAGCACCTGGACAGATATCTCCCTCACGTCTGTCATGAAAAGCCAGTCTGTCAGCAGCAACAGGGATTCTCCTCTATTCCCTCTCAGGTCTGTTTTTTTCTCTCTTTTCTATTCATTTCAGATAATTCCTTTTCTTCTCAGACTTCCAGATTCTAATCAGAAAATTAGAAGCTACCCGATCACCCACCATGACTTTCATGTCTCACTCCTTTAGGTTTTCTACCTGTACCAAACGCATTCAGTTCACACGTGTGTTTACGAGATGCAACAAGTAAATATTCATACCTTCTTGTCCTATGCTTGCCATTTCCAATTTATTCAGATAACAACACAGAACCAGCTTGTTGTTACGCAAAAAAGCTGACAAATATGTTCATTAATGTATGCTCCGCACTTTGGTATCAGGTTGAAATTCGTTTATAGAAAATTTGTATAGAATAATCTGTAAGGCCAGACTACTGATTTATTTCCATGTGAATGCAAATATCAGTCTTTGTACACATTTCTGCACATAAATGTGAACATGAGCCCACCGTGCGGATTCCATTCTCAAAGGCCTGCCTGGCCAAAATGGCTGGTCCATCCACAGTCTTTCCGTCATCATCAGGTCCCCAACTGGCGCTGTAGATGTCAATGTGCTGCGGGTGGAAGTTCAGAGACTTGGCCTCTACCATGTCTGTTACATCTCCATCCAGCATTCGCACACCTGAACACAGAAACACACAGACTCAGGTTTAATATATGCTGTTGGTATGTCCACTAGATAAAATATGCAGCTGCTGAAAAGTCACATCATAAATATAAAAAATTGAAACATGTGCATCTGTATACACTTTTTTTTCAAATCTGTTAGTCTTTAAATCTGACCACATTTCTGAGGTACCAAATAAGGCAAAAGCCTAAATCCTGACAGAGAGAGGATACAGTGGCTCTCTACTGCAGTGAGCAGCATTTTGCTTACTGAATTTGGGTCAATTTGTCACTTTAAGTCACAGAAAAGCCACAAAGCTGCTCTGAGTAGTCACCTTTATCTGGTAGTGCAACATATCCAATTTTTATGGCGGTGACTGCATGACTTTAAAATGTTTTCTTGGACAACAACTCTTGCATCCATAGAGAACGTAGTACTACATTTACCCACTTTGCGTTCATGAAACCTAAGAGATCTCCTCTTAGTAACAAATGTTATTCATTGTACATCTTGGCCAACATTAACTGTAAGCCAAGTTAGCATCCAAATAGAAAGTATCAAACAAAATCAAGGCTAGAAATACTTAACTACATAAACAAGTGTCAACAGAATCATCATATTCACGTCAACATTGTTACAAATGGAAATATAACCAATCACTCACCTCCTATTTTGGCATTGTAGGCGATTCCCACAATGCACTGAGTGTTGTTTGCAGCTGCGGCAACTTCACCCGCACACCGTGTACCGTGTCTGAGGAAAGGGCAACAATGAAGAGTTTATCGTACATATCTAAACACACCCACACAATGTATCCGTTACATAATTACATTCAACTCTTGAAGTAGATTAAATGGACAGGAACACATAATTGCTTACATTACAAACACACGTGTGAATAAGTATTTTCTAAGGGCACCAGGTAAGCAATGTGACACCCCCTCATCGTGCAAACATAAAATGATTTCTCAAAGAAGGAATAAAAGTCGGATTACGCAGATTTCCTGAAGATTTAAAATTACACACGCGCGACAGGGTAACATTCCTCCAGTAACTGCAGTGGTGACAATTGACCCGGGTCAGCGACCAGCATAAACAAACATAGTATGTTTGTGTCCGCCGCCTGCTCAAAAACACAACTTTCTGGATCTGCACAAATACGCTCACACACATGTTCCTCCTGCAGAGAACATCTGCATCACAAAACCCCCCCGGAAACATCTCTGACCGCTGCCATGGTAACCCAGCATCTAGTCAAAGAAATGCCCATGGAAGAAAAGGGTAGTTACAGAGTCTCGGGAAGCACTTAGACTAAAAGGAATCAGCGTCACACTAACCGGCTTATTTCTTACTATTTAAAATACTTCACTAAAAATTGGAAAAGATAAGCAAAAACTGCTACTGTCACCAAACAAAAAGTACCTACGACAACGTGTCATACAACAGTGAAGGCACTACGAGGATAGCGAAAAGATGGTAAAGGCTGATGTGGATTGTAGAGAATAGAAATAAACAACACAGCAAGGAATTTACAAAGATCAGGCCAAGTCAGAGCCATTTATTCCAGCTCATGACATGTGCTGCACACAAACGTAAGCAAGGCTAGAAAATGGACAGAGGAGAGAAAAACGGGATGCAGTGCACCCACTGGCTTATTGGCAACAAATACACAGAAGAGTATGCATCATGCTGCGGTCCTCCATAGCTACCACTAGCACATGAGGCCTTGAATGTCTCAATTAACAATAAAAGTCAGAAGATCAGAAGATATTGGTTGGTTGTTTGTCGTTTTTTTTACTCGTCTTATCCAGCACCTTAGCAAACAGAACGCTGGTCTGGCTGCTGTGTTGTGCTGAGCAAACTGACTTTGCCAAGAGGAGCTTTATGAGTTTAAAAGCTCCCCTTCATAATGCGAAATCTATTTGTTTTTAATAATGGTTTGTTACTGCACATAAAACTGCTGGACCTCACCAGAGGGGACAAAGAGAGAATAGAAAAGAAAGGAAGTACTTCCAGAGAAGAAGAAAAATTTAACTAACCGGATAGAAAACAAGGCAATCCAACCAGACTTTAAAAAACCGGCTACACCAGCATTTCTTTGAATCTTTCATCTTTGAATTCCTTTATTGTCATTGAACCGTCAAACCTGACACAATAACATTTAATTCCAGTACAACCCGTCCAATATATCATAGAAACACAACAAAGAACATCATACCAAAGTATCATACCAAGGTATTTTAAGTACAATTCACATATCTATTGTCAGAAAACTGGTCTTGGGCGTTTCAACCAGACATTCACAGAGGATTTTGCACAATACAAATGGCAGGTTAAAAAGGTTTAATTCTTCCATTTCAGAAGGTCTTCAGCAAACTTATAAGTTTTTCTAACATCTGAAAGAGGAAGAGAAGCAATGCTTAAAAAACTTAGAGGCTGTGGCTGTTGCCAAAAGTTATGTAACTGAACATAAAAGCACCTGTAATTGTGTCCAAAGAACATTTATTTTTGTTTAATCTCATTGTTATGCAGATTTTATGAACATAAAAATGTGAACCCTGCCTTGATTTACATATTTTTCTGAAGGTTTTTTTTATCTCCAATAACTCTGTACAAAAAGGCTGTTAAAACGTTGTCCAGTTGGTAGTGTGGAAACCCTCCCTTTTATTGCTTCCTTTCCTGGAAAAGTTAACACAGTTGAAGGAGTGAGAGATAAAGCACAACAAACAAAAAGGCAGAAAATTAGTGATAGAAAGCAATGAGCCAAACCTCTGGCTTCCTCTTTGAAAATGCTTCAACAGACTCCACTCTGTTCACTTCACTTCAGTAATCCATAAAATCGTCTGTCTGACCATCTTTCAAGCCTTTTGTGTTTGCCTGTATTTTCCATTTTCAACACATCTGTGTCACAGAAAACCCATGAGTTTTTCATGTGACATTTCTGCTCTGGACAATAGTGGGAACAGTCAGCTTTCTAAAAAGTTTCAACAGATACAAACCCACACACAAATTGACATTTAACTTTTTTGTATGTCTTTATCTCAGAAAAATATCTCTTCGCTTAGTTTTATTTTGTTGCCTGTACAAAACATATTCTTTTTTTTTAAATTTCAACCTAACCCTTAAAACCCTGACTTATTAACTTCAAAACTTTCACTGGGCCTTTGTTGTTCAACTGTCCTCTTCATGTGCACAACGCATTTCCAGGCATGTAAGTCACACACACTGTGAGTCTACAAAACTACAGTATTGTCCACATTATGAGATTTTAGAGCAGCCGGGACGTGAAACATTTTCTCCTCAACAACCAAGTGAGCAACACAGATCGAAGTATCGGAGGTATTGCATCAGTTTTAGTAATACTATAAAGACAGAAAGATATTTGTATACATGACAACTGGAAATGTTTGAAAGATCAGTCAGACTAGTTGTGAAAAATCTTCTCCTGCCACATAAAAGACATAAGGTGTGAACATTATGATTTCAAAAGTCCTAAGCATGAGAGCAATATGACATGTATTGTAAGTGAGTAACAAAGTAAGAATAAGATGCCAGTGGAGATGAATTAAGTCTGACAGTATTCCATTGAAATAACAATGGACTGAGAAAAAAGATGTCCCCATGATGGAAGCCTAGGTTTCACTAAAATTCCAATTTACACCTTTTAATCAAGTAAACTGAGTAAAAAATATGCTTTCAGAACATATCATCCATTTTATTTAATTTAATTTAATGAAGTTCATCTGAGAAGAGTCAACTTTGTTAGTTTGCATGTAAACATTTGGGACTCAGATACCATATATTCATAATGCCGTACGCATGACTGATTGATTATGTCTCATTACATTAAGCATTAATGGCAGTAATTTCTCAAACTGCACAGCTCAAATTAGTGGACATCAAAAAAGATATCTGTCTTTTTAAAGCCAAACTGGTGCCTATGGAGTAACGATTCAGCACCAGGTTCCAGTGTAAGTAGAGATGTTCCGATACCATTTTTTTCCTCCCGATACCGATTCCGATACTTGTGCTATTGGTATCGGTCGATACCAAGTACCGATACCACTATATTATAAAACAAATGTCATATTACACCTGCATGACCATGATATAATTAGCATTGTGGTAAGGCCTGGCTTAGGTTAAAATCTTTGTAAAACATGAATGAATACAAACT
>JAVQJG010258143.1:0-22501 GCA_036024015.1 Craterocephalus amniculus | reverse complement strand
CTATAAATATGCTCTCAGCCTTTAAACTCATCCAGCAATTCTAATATTGCAACTCTGGATCGGCTCCACAATCATCTTCTCTGGCATTCCAAATATATTAATATAATAGAAAAAAATGCTTATCTCAGTCGCCTTTTATGTTGTCTGTGCCTCCTCCTTAAAATTATTACTGCAGCCATTGCGCGTATACTGTTGTGCCAATTAGCACCTGCTTTTCAGAAACGCTATTTGTAGAGCAAACATAAACACCGCAAACTATTTGCGGGCTACATGAATCCCACTGCTGCGCAAACCAGATGTGTTTGCATAGTGTCCTCCCTCTAATGTGCACTTTCTGGCCGGAACGCCCATAATGCATAAGCAGTAGCTGCAAAAAGGCAAAGTGGAGAGCGGCGCAGTTTTGCCAGGATAACTGACGCAGTTTCATGTTTGCGGCTTTGATAGAAAGCTTGGGCCGATTTTAGCGGAGCAAAGCCGTCTGCACCTGTTTTAGTACACGCAAAGCGTTAATAAATCGATTTAAAAATTCTGTATTCTCTTTGTTGGCCTGTTGGCAAATGCAGACATGAAAAAAAGGCTGAAAATGATGGAAAATTCACGCCTTATGAAAAAAATCTCAACTTTCATCTTGGCAAAATGAATCATGAAACCCAGCCCCTGCTATTTCCTTGGTTAATTTAAGCGGAATGGCAAAAAATCTTATATTTAATTTTGAACATAAGCCAATATCGTGTTAATATTGTCTATAGGACAAAATCCAAACCAAGTTGCATGAATTTAAACTTTTTGACTCACCTTATTCAATATTTCCTTCTCAATTCAACTGTGACCATTAGCTTACGAAAAATATGTTCACTGAAATCTTGTAATTTCCTGTTTTTCACTAAAATTGAATATGAAACCTGTAAATTTGAGAATAATTCTGCTTAAATGAGCGGCAAATTGACAGGCTTACACATGCCTTTGCTGTTCTGATTTGGTGGACAGGATGTGTTTTAGTCGTACCAATTCTGCCCATGTCTATACTTTGATAACCCCTAATAGAGAAAAGGAGAGGAAAAGTGGCAGATACCATCTGCAGGAGCAGTAGGCATCTGTATGACAGCAAACCTTAACTTGAAGGAACACAACTTCCCATACAATATTTTTTTTTTGAGTACAATATTTGATGATGTTTAACTTAATTTCCTGGATTACAATGGCTGAAATGAAATATACAACAGCAAGTATTTGAATCAATTTATTTAGCCAAAGAATAAAATGGATTAGGCTTATTCAGCAGCAGAAGTGGCAGGAATGAAGATGCCATTGAAAGAATAAAGTGATAATTCTTTTGGATTATAAAGATAACAAATTAACACTGTATCTCAGAAAAATAAAGACACTGGGTCTTCCTCAAGCCCTGTTGCATGCCGGGATGGGAGAATGGCAGCTATCCCTGACTATGCTTCATTGTATATCAAACAATTCATAGTTTCATATGTTCCTAACAGAGTACTTCATTCTCAGGCTGCAGGTTATGTTGTGGTTCCTAGAGTCTCCAAGAGTAGAATGAGAGGCAGAGCCCTTAGCTATCAGGACCCTCTTTTATGGAAGCAGCTTCCAGTTCAGGTTTGGGAGGTAGACAGCCTCTTTACTTTTTAAAATAAGGCTCAAAACTTTCCTGTAACTATACTGACAAAATTAAGACATTGGTTAAATACCCTAATGCAGTTATGTGCACATACAGTACTTGATCTAATTTCATGACCATGTAGGCCAATGTATATCTTCACGTCAGTATAGCTAACAGCACAGTGGTCGAAAATGTTCACCTTCCAGCCGCACTTGCATCTTCGCTGCATATTCATTATTTTCACATTTCACAGAAACTGGAGGTCACTAACATCACATTCAATGATATGCGTTGCCGCAGGGGCATCCACTCTTTCACTGTAATTAATGTTCTGTAAAAACTGTCTGCCACCAGTATTTGGATTTTCAAGGATGTGTAATGGGCAAGCCAAATTATTCTGAGGTGAAATCAAATGGTACTGAAATTCATGGTGGAGAACTGAGACATATTCACAAACCTTTCATGAATGTAGATCTACAAAAGAAAAGGAAGGTATTAAAAAGGATAATGAAATACACAGAACACAGATGTAAGAGTAATTTAAGTTATTGAAGTACTTTACCAGAATGCTAATGGTGAAATTATGGAAGTCACCTAAATCTTCAAGGTACATTTCATTAATCTAGATTATTATCAGCAAGCCTTTTTTTTTCCAAAATAATACCATCTGTAATCTCACCACAGGTATGATTTACTTTTCTCTCAGCTGAAAGTCACTCATGCCCCACTCCAGGTCACATCTAGGTCAGGTTTTGAAGGAAATGAACATGATCATTTATCTTGGCTTTAGAAAACAAATCCAAGATTTGGGTCTTTACACATATTTTTTACTCAGGATGCAGAGAATGTGTTAAAACTCCCCAACAATCTGTTGTCCACTGACACTCTCTCATCAATCTCAGCATTGGCTTTGTTGTGTTTGGGTCATTTGGCCTGCTTTGGACTGTTTGGAGTGTTCACACAGCCCATGCTGCCTGGAGCACAGCAGCATGTCAGAGCTGTATGGATTACAGGAGGCACGGTGCCAAATTTGCCATCAGGACCATCAGACTCGCTCTCTCGGTTCATTTCCTCCAACCGTGCCTGCACTGTCACATTCAGCAATAAAAGCTGGCACGGTGTACCCAAAAGGTTTCCCACCCCCATGGAGGTAACATATAAAGTCATTTCTTCTAATAAGTTAAATCAGGTGTCACTGAGGTGGTTGACAGAACTTGCAGTGGCTTTCTTTTTCATAAATTCTCATATACAAGGATAGTTAGTGTTCTCAAGTCAATAAACTATAGCAATTTGATTCACAGAGGTCTATAAAAATGTGACGATCTGGTTTATGAAATACTTCAATAAAGATTTGATCAGGTTATGCGATTTCCCTTGAGAATCAGTGTTCTTCCAAAGTAAACTCTGATTTATTTAAGGTTAAAGAAAGGCAAAAAATAAGTGGATTTCTATTTTTTTCATCTTTGTAAATAAAAACATGTCATTACAGATACTTTAGTTAGCAATGAGACATTTCTTTCATTTTTAGTTGATGTCATCTTGACAGTTTTTGTATGTGAATATCAATCAATCAATTAATAATTTTATTTATAAACTTTATATAGTACATTTCACAACAAAACTTCTCAAAAGTAATTAATTCAGTATCAATATGCCAAAACAAATTGACAAATGTATATATTTCTGGGCTTCATCTAAATGAGGCTTGGTGGTAGCTGTAGCTGCTGTATTACTGAAGATTGGTTTCACTGTCAGTGGTTCCCAAACTATTTTCCTTGAGGACCACCTTATGCAACTACCAAAAAGCCATGGAAAAACAACAGCAACAGGTTAAATGAGCAAGAAGGAAAAACAACTTTTCACTAAAAACAAGACCAGGGAATGTAACTAACCATAAATAAGATTTTGTGACAATGTGCAAATTATGGGTTTAGTTTGGTTTAATGTTAATTCTTAAGACTTTTTGTATTTGTTGCCAAGTTTTGTGACCTTAGATTTATAAGTGCAGGCTAGATTTCAAAACTTTTCAGATTTCGTACAAAGCTAAGGTAACTGTCTATCAGCTGTTACTTTCGATGGTAAATCTGTAGTAGTGTTAATTTTCTCATACAGCAGCACATAAAGCTCCTCATTCTCCACTTCCTTATTCGTCCCTTAACTTGAACTGCTTTTTCTTACCCGACCACTTCTGATTTCTGATTCTGATAGATTTCCCATTAATTACACTGTTACATTTTTCACTGCAAAGACTATGCTGCCTCTGACTTCAATTGCCTGATGAAGTTTAACTTTAACTCAGTTTAACTGAGTAATAGAGGAAGCCAAGGTAGGTCTTTTTGTATTTAATAAATATTAGGATATAAGAAATTAGAGTAAGGTGCAACTTTCAATGTAATGATAAATTAAATAGAAAGACTTCACCTCAGAAGAAATAGAACATGGTTGTTTCAGAAAGTTAAAGGGAAGTTTTTGTACTTTTTTTCAGTCCTCTATGATATATAAATATTTTTAAAAGGAAACTAGTGTTTTCCTTTATCTAGTCAAGTAGTCAAGTTCCTGCTGGCCTCAAAGGTCATCTGGTAGGTAACAAGCCCTTCCTCATAGCCCCATCATAGCACCTTCCACCATCCTTGTCCATGTTGTACCGTTGATGTCATAGTGAATGTCACAGCCAAGGTTGATGTGCTCACACCTGTAGCATGTCTTGACCTTTCCACCTCTCCTTCCAGTATTTTAAGAGAAAAAAGGAATCACATGTAAGCTTCAGGCCCTTAGCCAACTGCTTCTCGAGGGTAATTTCAGTCCCCAGCGTGTTGTCCCTGTTCCACTTCTCTGTGAAGGTCAGTCCCTGGGAAAGACTCCAGCTTTCCCACAACCTTGGATTTGTATAAAAATGAATGAATTAATGAATGATGGTTAAGTTTTAACCAGATCAAATCTGATCAACAGTATCCACACAGATACCCTTTTCTCCTAAATGTTTCTACCAAAATCCAGTTCTAATTTAGACCTATAAAACTGAATCTTAATGGTACTTATGGGATGATCAAAATTGTCCTCAGCTGATTTTTTCTTTCTTTTAATTGAAAAGCCATAAATGTTGTCAGTGTGCAAAATGCCCTCATTCAGCTTGAAAACTAAAACGTGAAATTAAAAGCTATCCATACATGAAATGTCCTCTTTATAGCAAATTCATATGGAAAACTGAAGATGACAACCTTGATGAATGTTCTCAGAATACAAAGATATGATGATTACCGATCAACCATATGTTGCTTCATCTGGTCCTTAACTGCAGATAATCATGATTGTAAGGTTACAGGTAAATAACAAGCACCTTGTCTCATCTCTGTATGTCTCTATCTGGCAAACAAACATACACCCAAACAGCAGCCTATCTGACCAGAATGGGGATGAGGTAAACCGCTCCAACAAAAGGCTGAGATAAAAATAGAGCAAATAAATTGAGAGCAACACGGGTCTCTACAGCTCCCATATACCAGATTTTTCTCTGATCATTGTGGTTTCTCACCATGTTCGAACCTTTGTCCAAAATGTAAAGATCATTGTGCTGTTTTATTCACTGAAAGCTGATACTGGCTGCTTAAGGTAATGAGATGTTAAATTAAATAGGGAGGGTATGTTTCCCAATATGTGTACCAGTGTAGGAGCATAAGGCTGCATAATGTCCCAACTGTTTCTCCACATGTGTTGGTTTGATGACCACTTTAACTTGTCGTATTTACTGTAATGGAAATAAAACGTGTTCACCCATGTTGCAAAAACCACAAAAAAAAAAAATTTTAGATATAAGTGGATCAAGAAATACCACACTCATTTGGAGTAGTGTCTGTTTTACCTGATGTGCAATCGTGCCAAATTTTTTCGTGCAACATTGCTTCCAAGTGAGGGCGGTGTATAAATTATTCAATAAAACAAGAAAGCAGACATTTAAGTGCAAACACACTGCAATATTGCAATTAGAGCTTTAGCAGTGTTTTACTGCCAGTACATGTTGGTTCAGATCTCACATCATGTAACACTCTGTGGTAAATTCAAATAATTTCTCACAATCTGAATATAAAGTAGCCTAACACAACAGTTTATTCAGCAATACATTTTTGGATTAGAAGTCCTTCTTTTCACTTCATTCTCTTCCCTTTTCAGTTGTTTGCAGAACTAAAACATGTTCATGGAAAACTATGGAAAATCAATAATTTGACCTTCATGGCATGTTTGTAGCTGCAGCGTGGCGGTTAGATAAATTAGTATCAGGATGAAACTAATGAGCATCCATCCTCACTTAAAAGGACGTAGCTGAAACTTGTGGATAGTTTTGCAAACATGAATCAAAGACTAAATAATTGCTGTGACTAAATAATTTTGGATCAAACATGCTTTCAGAAAAGTGCAAGGTCACATTGAAAAATAAGCAGTGTTCTTCTTAATCTATAGACATCTAGTGCAACTGTAAATAATTTTTGTGGATTATTAAGGGAACAGTGAAGACATGCATAATATCCATGTAGACAAATCCTATACATACAATGCTAACTTTTTGGTCTGATCTACAGTAGCACCCTAGAAATCTGAGTAACAGACCTACTCCTGCAAAGTCTTTCCAAAAATCAAGCATCCAGCTGTTTGTTCTTTGTTTCCTCTTGTTTCTTTTTGAATGGATGTTGATCCAGAAAAACAGTATACTGTATATACTTGAATGTCCAGTGTACAGTCACAAATATGGACCACACAAATCGGTGTGGATGGAAAAAACTTGAAATCACCTTGTTTTCTGCAGAAAGAATCAGGAAATCTGTGTTTGCTTTTGTGTGGTACTGTGCTGAGGCTCGTTTTTTCAGCAGGAAGATGGGCCACATCTATAAGTGTGCAGAGCTCATGTAGCCTCCCTACTGTATTGATATACTTATGCAGCTTAGGACATTGAGATGAGCTTTTCTCACAAGTGCTATTCCACATTTCACCATCCTCTCATCTGTTCTCTTCTCCTTCCATCTTTCTCTTGTTTCTGAATAGAAAGCATCTGTTAGAGTGAAGCATGTGCCTGCTTATATACTTTCCATAAAATGTCTCTCTGGTGGCACAGCCCAATGTGACTGGTGAACATGTGTAACCCCACCATTTCCTCTGCGGAATATCTGCTACTGTGTGTTTCCCATCTGTCAGTTCATGCTGCACTGTGAGCAATGGGCTACACTGCAACTCCATTTTTGCCACGCGTTCACTCTCACAGGCTGACAAATACAGCACACAACCACAAATGCACACATGTCCAGTGTGTGTTGCATTGTCCCCGTTCTGATAAATTACATGACTTTGTCCACTGTTTGCCCCGTGGGCAGCAATTACCTTTTGCATGATCCACATAGAGTCACACTGGGATATAATGGTTTGTCAAATGTATTAGAAGATAAAGGATTTATGAGGTAGAGAGTGTTATATTGGTTTTTGAGATAATTATTTCTGTATCTTTTCCCTTTTTCCATGTACGTGTTGTTTGCATATGGTGCACTGGATATTAGAGACATTACCACTTTGACTTAAACACCATGAAGTTGATAAGATGTCAATTTTCTGCTATTGCCCTATTTTTCTTGATCTTGTAGAGCAAAATATTGAAATAAAACTCTTCTGGTCCTTTGCTTTCCTTGATTAAGTCATGACTGGGAATCTTATTTCATCATAACAATAGATTACATGTTGTTAATCCTTATTTCTCTAGAAATGGAACTAATGCTTGTGTCATAAGAAGAACTCACAGCATTGTTGTACAGTAAAAGGGATGCGATAAGTGGTGCACAGCTGCCAGAAGGAAGGAGATGCATTAACGGCTGATCAAACTAGTTTCTGAGGCTACTCACGTTAACCATTCCTTTTAAGTCACATACTGTAAGCAATGACATGGCCAGGGGGGGAATCATGATCATGAGGAGGAATTTGATGTTTAAATGATGGGTAAGGCATTTGCTAGTGAGAACAGTCCTTACTTACCGGTAATTAAAGGAAGCATGCATCCTTCAGATTAAAGTTTAAAATAACAACTAGAAAATGTCTGTCTTTCCAGAGCAGCCGTGTGAATGCATTATACTGGAGGATTGAAATAAAATGTGAAGAAAGAGCTAAAAGTTGATGGAAAGCTGAAAGTTGCAGATTGATTAAAAGCTACAAACCGATGTTTAAATGTGTTGAATTTTAATGACTCATCGTAAGAGACTGAAAGACAAATGGCAGCTGAAAAACAATCAGCTCCTAAAACGGGTCAAAGGTCAAGGAATATACTGATGGGATTAATTGAAATGCAGAAAACAAGCAGAACGTTTTATTGAAAGCAACTGATATCCTGAACAGATATAATAGTGAAGTTTTTTCCTAATTCTTTTCCTTTTTACATTGCTGTACAAGGTACCGACCACCTAAGAGACCAAAGTCTGAAACTCAGTTTTTCTGCTGTGTATGTGATAAAATGAATGAAATTAAGGATAATTGAGCTACTCAGTTATCTGAAGAGATTAGTTTGTAGTGATGTACAGATTGATACAGAAATATCAATTCCTATACCAACAGTAATTCTGGAGATGAATTTCATACTAAATCACATTCTCTTATTTTTCATTATCTTTAAAATGAACACTGTGGAAAGTAATTAAACTATCAGGATACGTAGGAACTTCTTTTTTTCCCGCCTGCCATAGACATCAGCAAAATAAAACAAAGCAGAACATCACAGGAGCACACCCCTAATTTACTGCTCTCTGATCCAAGATGTCATGCGTGGAGTTATTCAAGCTCCACACACATGATGCGATTGTGTGTCAGTCATAGCACAGAAGGTGAGATGATGAGGTGAACAGAGGAGGAACAGAGGAGAGAAAAGGGTGTTGGGATAGACCAAGAAACATCATTCTTAGTGCTTTGGCGATCATCAATCAATTCAGCAAGCGTAGACTTAATCAGGTTAGGTTTTCTGCAGTGTAGATCAGTACATGGACCAGTTGTTTTTAGATAAGTCAACACTTGGAATAAAACAGCTGTTGTGAGATTTAAAGGAAAATAAAATTAACAGATTTTTAACAGATAAGATTAATGATATAAATGAAAGGACAAATCAGAATTGAGGAAAAGTCGAGAGAACAAGAAAATGATTAGGTCAGAATGAAGGCTATCCAACAGAAAAAATAAATCCTAAATAAAACATCAGATATTTCAATGATAATGTTAGAATTGCAGAAAAAAAGTGCCTGTGCTGACTGGAAGAAAAGGCAGATACAGTTATCTAGCATTAAAAAAGGAGAAACTTGTAATCCCGACTGCACAAAGACCCCATAAGGATTACCTGTATTTCACAGAGAGAGCTGATTGTAAAATATATGGCTAATAATCTAATAAATGTATCAGTAAGTCAGGCCATTAACTAGTCAATCAAAATGCTAATGAAAGTAAAAAGACAAAAAGGAGAAAGATTGCGAGGCAGAACCTTGCTGTGGGGATCCAAATAGTCAATATTAAAAAATCTACAAAATGGAAAACTAAACTAATTATCATGGTACTTTTGAGATTTTTGTCCATTTCATTTCATTTCAGGCTTTGATTTATTATAATTTCTCACTGGGATTAATAAACTTTCATTTCATTCCACTCTTTTCTGATGAGTTTGATTTTGTAAGAAAATATAATTAGCAAAACATAAGGGATGGACATCCAAGTAATCCTACATAAATATTTGTACTGCTCCAAAGTCTAAGTTAAATATGTGAGAGTGAATGCGTAAACATATCAGAGATGAGCAAATCCAAATGTCAGTCAAGGTCGCCATGGTGAAAATGCCTGAAACATAGAAGGCATGTTAATATTGTGATGGAAATCTGAGACAAATGAAGATTGTTAACTGGAAATGATCTTTTAACAGGTCCCTACCAACACATCCAGATGTTAACTACTGATTTGACTTTTTTTTCTTTCACGTCCAGAAAATATTGCTTCAGAAGGTACTGATTAGTGCTTTTGAGGGATGTAAAAGGTTCATTTTTGTCTTTGCTGATCCTTATATTGGTCACATCGGTTTTCCTACCATTGTTGAGTAGGCTTTATGTTGCCATGCCATCTTCTTGCTTCTTCCACTGTTTCAAACCCTCCAAACTGTTCACCAGGTACCCTCAGCACCAGCTGTCTCTTGCAACTGATAGAAATAAATATTCTGTAAAGGCATTTTACTATTTCTTACCAAAGCCATACTCACTCAGAGTTTTAATGAAACATCCTGGTCATTCTTTATTCATGGATCTGACCTGTTGAGCATAGGCTCTTGCAGTTCCTCAGAGAGCTGCACAACAGACCGCTTGCAGTACATGTGGATTTATAGCAACTGCCTCAAATCCAGGGTAAGCTGTGATACAGACCAACCCTCAGATTTGGTCAGATCTGTGTTTCACCTTCAGCATCACAGAGGAAATGAACACTAAACATATCCATAATTCTCTTGCCACAATTCAACAGAACTATATTTGTGTAAAGAATGGCGCAAGAATGTGAAAGGTTTTATGGAAAATCTTTTTACCTCTTAAAAAAAAAAAGCTTTATTTTTTACACAACACTGCAGCACACATTCTCAAAGGGAGACAGACCACAAGCACAAGCCACATGACCACAGACTTTTCTTTTCAAAGGTTTGCGATGATAAATGTCCATTCAATAACAGTTAAATGGAGTCCTTTTTAGAGGCATTATAGTCTTTTTGAAAAATTAACCAATCATATAATACAATAACAGGGAGTTGTTTTAATGTTTTACAAATATAAATCATCTACAGGCCTCAACTTTTTCCTGATCTCCCATGAGAGGAATAGTTTTCATAGTTCTTTAGGACTGTATCTTATAAATGTATGTGTGTGATCAAAATGAATGTTGAGTGTTGATATTGCTTCTTTCATGTTTTACTGTGAAGTTTTATCTCTGGAACATCTGTTCACAACCAGAAGTAAACATAACCAAATTCAGCAGGTTAGAATGATTCAGTTTTGTCAAACAAGTTTTAAATCTAAAACAAGTACTAAAAATGCTGAGCTTCATCTAGCTGAACTATTACTTTCTTACTCTATTACTATTACCTGCTCTAAATTACTTGCTCTTACCTAAATCACAGCCGTATCCTGTGAGTAACAATGGGCATCGGAATTTGCTATGTTACTAGTAAATGGCAGTTATCATTTAATTGTTTTGTAAAAAGTAGAGACACACAGTGCTGACTGCACATTTATTTCAGCCTCATTTAACAACCACTTTTCGAATAAGTTTGTTCTTGAAGACATACTGTAACTATGCAACCTTAAAACTCCACCTTCCTGATGCATTTAATGGCACAGTGATAGTTCTGGATTTAAACGCAGAGGCCTGTTGAAACTTGCACTGTGGCATGTTTCAGTAAAGAAACACAAGAAGACATTATTGGAGGAAGAGAGGAAAAGAAAGGAGAGGACAAAGCAAGAGATAAGAGAAGAGAAGAAGAGAAGACTGTCTTTTACCGGCAGGAAAGAGCTCACAGTAGAGGTAGGGTCAAGATGGATGCAGAATAAGCTGTTTATTTGGGGCTGGTCACTGAAAATGGGCCAAAGCTCTGCAGTGCCTCTTTAAGTTATCAAAGATTGTTGGATTCATGAAAATCTTAAACTTATTTAATCAGATGCACTGCATCTTAAACGGATGCTAGGTGTGTTTTGGGTGCAGCAGGTTATTTGCATTAATAGTAGAAGGTTCTTTATGTAGCGAGAGATTAGAATTTATATTGTATAACTTCCAAGTCCATCACCGGTTGGTCCCGATGCATTCATATAACCAGACTGCAGGCTGCTGTCCGAGTTCAGATTCAAAGCTACACAAAGAAACTAGTGAATAAAACTGCAAAATTGGCGAACGTTAAAATGATTGTAACTTGTGCAGAAAAATATTTTTGTCTATGTAAGATGCTTCCATTGAAAATTGTGAGGAAATGATGATCGACATTCTGAGAAGTCATGAGCTCTGGAGAATTGACACACAGTTTTCGGCCTGCGTATTTTATGAAAGACTAAGATAAATCAATTCCAGTTTAATACAACAATTAAAAACTGTTCTGTTCATCATTATTTCTATTTTAATGGTCATGTTTTCATGGTTATAGTTTAAACAGGTATACGAGACAGTCCAGTTAGTAAAGTTTTAGTTATAGGTTTTGTACACTGCACACTTTGCAGTCCTGAAACCACAGTCAGTCACCATTCAGAGAATAGGACCAGCCTGTAATCTTATAAACACTGTCAGTGGATTTAAGGTCTGATAACTTTCTGTGTGAAAACCACCATCTTTAAATATGCCCAAGCCTTCAGAAAATGTGTCCTATTGATTAGAAAATCTGAAAATGTCAGGTAATTCTGATAATAATCCAATTTCACTTATAGGTGCATAACATTCCTGAACTTAGACCTGATGAGCTGAATAAACCCGTAGATAGCCACAGGTTCGTATAGTAGGTACTCTGCATGATTCAGTATGTGCACCACTTTATCACTGAAACCATCATTCTGGAACAGCATCAATCATGACTAGATAGACTATATGACCTTTTATATCATCGCTTCAGAGTCCTATCTTCATACTCCATAAAAGGAAACCTCTTTTATCTGACCAGCCTCCCTGGCAAGTGGTTTTCATGATGTAATACAATTGTTCAGTCCAACTTTCTTAAATTCTCTTCACAAACTTCAGGTGGAAATCTCATTACTTTCACTATTGAACATTCAACTTTTGATTCAAATGTTAGACAGCATTATTCCTTCCTGTATAATGGTTTTAAATCTAGTTTTAATCTCATTAATCTTTGTAGTTGTTTGTTTACTTGCCAGTAATTTGACCCATCTAAAAATGAACATCTTTTACACATGGCAGTGGTTCTCAATGTTAAGATAACATATGTTGATGTTTGCAACCCCCCACCTAACCCCCACACTCCTTTATCTTCTGGGTGATTGTGTAATATGTGAAATGGGTCATAGTGCGACCATACTCTAAATGTAAGGCTTGAAACTGTCAGAATCTCAATAAATAAGGAGCCCATCCATCCATTTTCTGAACCGCTTAATCCAATTGGGTCGCGGGTGTGCTGGAGCCTATCCGAGCTATCAACGAGCGAGAGGCAGGGTACACCCTGGACAGGTCGCCAGTGTTTTTTCAGAGATTATGTTAACAGCTGTGACAAAGCACCCACATGTCAAAATTCTGCTTTTCTCACTGAAACAGTGCCAAACTTGGATTTCTAAAATAGCTCCCGGATTAACTTTTTTTCTGGACACCCCATGATCTGAATTCCAAAATCAGCTTTTCTGGCCGAGATGATGTCATATTTGGCTTTTTAATGTGATGAATAACTTTGTTGTTTATGCATCACAGAGTTAAACAAAATAAATGCAAATTTACACATTAATTGCTTTGCATAAGCATGTTCATTTTTATAGCACTTTTAGAAATCCAAAACTCATTTGATAATTGGCTATTTTTTTTACTATGATCTGGCTACCCTCTGTAATTATCTTGGTACCCCCATAGGAGTCAGGTGCCCCAGTTTGACAACCATTGGTGGAATAATAGCACTGATTTATTTTCATTTCTTGGCTAACACTACGACAAACACAGGCTATTTATAGAAGTAGAAAAGAAGCAACAACCCAAAACCAATAAATCCATGATTAGAATCACTGATTCTATGGAAATGCAAAAACAAAATATTAATGAGTTACTATATTATTACCAATAATAAAAAATGGCAAATGGCAAAAATGGATACTTACAAGTCTTACCAGGACCATGTGTGTGATTTCTGAGCACTAGATTTAAGTGCATAATGTGTTTACACGCATATTTAAGGAAATAGTGCACTGAAAGTACCCAGATGCTGCCCTGAAAACGGCAGAAAATTTAGTGTTGAACGATACACACTACTCGCACTTAGCACATAGCGGAAGGGGCGTGACTTATGCAGATGTAGTAAAATTAGGACAATAAATGCTAGGAGTTTTTAGCCAGTTTTGCAGACATAAATAGGTTATACACTGTAACACATGATTATTGTTATACTTGGAAGATGTTTAGTTGGTGGATACCTTTGACAAGCTGGAGAATCGCGGCCAAATGACGGTTCGTCACAACCGGTAAGTGCAGCATCAGTTCTGCATTTGGGTCAACACTTTGTGAAATTGTGCACTACAGAAGCATATGCACATTGCACACTGCATTCCAGTGTGCACTTAACTATTGAGACACAACCATGTGTTACACCAGCCAAAAGAAGGGACTTTCTACCATTTTCACTTTGTAGAAATGACACATCAGTTGTAAATAATAATCATATCTTTTGCTTAATTTGTATTATCAACACATCTGATGCCAACTGTTTGCAGGTTTCAACTTCTAGTCTTACTGAGCCAAAATGAACTAACTTAAGCTTTTGTTGCACAAGGGATGTCTTTTTATCAAGGCACTGTTTCCAACACTCCTCAGTAAACAATCTAATATGTCCTGTAATAGATCTTTACACTTTCTCACTTCATGACATCATAACGATCTCCATTCCATTTCTCAGACCAGCATATAAATTATTATGAATGATTACTCATGTTTTCTCAACACATGCCTGACTTGTATTATTTCACCCTGAAGGAAAGTGAGCTTATGTGCTAATCTATTTTCTACAGCCTGATTTGACCTGTCATGCTGTGACATAGAAGCTGCTAGAACCTCAAGATATCCACCCAGAAATAAAATATTGATGCAAGACTGCCAGCCTAAATGTCCTGCAGGATAATTATGGATCATTTCCTCTAATTACCGATTCCCTGCTCCAGTGTGAAGAAAAAAGTTATATTTTTGCCATTTATTATCACAAACAGTCACAGATAAATTCAACAGAGATGAAGCGTGACATGGATGTTTGTGCAGGTCTGTTTATGCAAACACTCAAGAATATAATTAGCTGAGCGTGGATGATTGTATGGCATAATTATTGACTGAAACCACCTGATATGAAAACAAAAAAGCTTTTTTTTTCTTCTTTTTAACGCATGTTTACTTGTGTGAGCCTGTTCTTGTCCTCAAGCAACTTTAAGAGCATAATATTACCTTGTGGGCTAGTTTCTACAAGACTTTTCATAATTACTGACACACGTACATAAAATAGGCCCTACACACATGCCAGAATAGATTAACACGGATACATTAGAGCAAACATCATTCTATTCACAATAGGAAAGTCGTGGACACACACGGGTCAGGAGGACATGTGAAAACAAGGTTTGTGTAAAAAAGTAGATCAATTACCAGCAGAATGATAGAGTGATGTTGAACCTGGAATTCTGATGGCAATTTAATGGAGATTTTAAGTTATGCTAGTTTTTACCTTTAAATTCATTTTTCAAACTGAACAATCAGCGTCAAATAAACAACACAGGCTTCTGATTTACGTGGGCTAAAAACACTTCCTGTTTTAAACTGTCAAGTGGAGAATAATCCCAGTTGACGCCAGAGTAGCTTTTGTTTCTCAAGTGTGGAAACTTGACGAACCACACAAGCTGAAGTACGACATAAGATGTACTTCAGAGCACTTCCGGCTTTAAAGGCTGCTGTGGATTTTGTGGGGAAAAAAGAGGATCTCTTCTGTTTAGTAACACACAGGTGCTACTATGGTTATTTTCTTGAAAGTCAACACTTTGAGAGTTCTGTGGCTGAGTGAACTTTCAAAAACAAAGACTTGTTTCCTATGAATTTTGACTGTTGCCTACTGGGAACTCTTTTCTGTTTTCCTTGCATTTATTTGGCAAACCTGAGTAAACAAACCTGACTCCCATCAAAAACTCGCCCACCACCATGACTGACTTAATAATTCAGCTTCTCTACTTGGAAAGCCAACACTGACACAAAACCTTTGCAAATAGATGCATTCATCATCTCCAATAATCATCTTTTTAGCATAACTAATTACTTTTCATAAATCACAGTAATTATGGGCATTAAGCTGCGCACACTGACTGAAAGTGTTACCTTGAAGGTCACTTTGCTTGCGTACTCATAGACTGAACAAACTCTGCTTTAAACACTGCTGCTGGTCAGAGTTCATTTTTGTCGGAATGTCGGAATTTGGACTTCTGCTGCCACTCAGGGGGATTTGTTTGTGGACTTGTGTGTTCAGCTATTGTTTTCTGACAGTTATGATAAAAAGCTGCCGGAAACAACTCTCCTGCAGCTAACTCCCTGCGACAGAAGCATAAGGCATGACATCACAGCTGAATAACTAAAAACAGGAGCATCATACACATATTCCAAGTATTCCTGTTGGAGCAGCAGAGGGGAGCACAGATGTGATACATGACACAGATGTTTGTGCTATTAAAAAAGACGTTTTATTCATATATTGATTTATTTTCCCTGACAAATATTGAATGGATTACATCTGGTGTTGAAGAAGAGCCTCCTTTGTTTTGTCTGTTTTAATACTAAGAAGGTATTGTTGTCACTTCGTTTGTCTGCCTTTAAGCGTGTGTTTTTGTGAACGTGGCAACATGTGCAGCTCAACACAACATTTAAACATTTAAATTTGATAATGTACCACCCTGCAATGGACTGGCAACCTGTCCATGCATACCCTGCATTTCACCTACGATTCCATCTCATATGTAATGTATTTGCTGAGGAATGACAAAGGTGTACTGCAGAAAGTTAGCCCTTTGAAATCCCTCAATTTTCCCTATAAGTGCTTTTTATGGATTTACTGGCTCATATGCCACCTGAGTTAAGCATGGCCTCAAAGTTAAAATGCATTTTGTACTTGTGTTCAATAAGTATTTACTGAATCTACAGTTATGGTTGTAGCCTGAAATATACATCATTCAAATCTGAAAAAGCTTAGTTTTCCAATGATGACTTGTAAGTACTTAGAAGGGGTGACTGAGAATACACATTTATGTTCCTGCCCCACCCACAGGATGTCAGATTAACATATGGATACTATATAGTTTTAGATTTATTGAGCTTTTAACAGGTGTAAACATCATGAAATTAATTTGAATATTTTGGATAAATTGAACAAATTAAATTTAAAAATACAACATGAAAAGAACAACATGTGAACATAATCAATGTATGCGTGAAAAACATCAATTTCTTACAACCCCAAACAGGTTAAATTGATTGTGACCATAGATATTAAAGTACTTATACATCAACATCAGTCTGCTGACAGAAATCCATAACTCTTAACAGAGTGAAAATCCATGTGCAGACAATCGGAGGCCCGGTTTATCCCCTCAGGAAACAGCTGATGAAGGGCTTCTCCAACCATTATGCACTCAAGCAAAGCTTTAATTACTGCTCGAGCTCTCCATGGATGGGAGTACAAAATGCTTTTGGACATCTCAAAGATCACTGGAGGTGTCTGGCTGAGTAAAATGTGCACTCCATGCTCAGAGTAATTGCTCAGAATTGGTATGACTGTTGCCCGCATGATTGTGATGAAATAGGAGACATTGAAGCCAACAGGAAAAGGAACATTACTGTCGACAAAGTGACAGAGAAATAATGAAGAAAAGGAAGTATCACCCAGCCACTGGATGGTGCAACATTATTTCCCAGTTCCAATACACAACACAGCAGTGGTAATTAACTGCATTTGAACTGGAGAAAGCAAACATCTGTGAGACAGGAATCATGAAGTGCAACAATCAAAAGATGAAGGCTGGTCTAAATATTTAATTTATCCTATCACATGTCCCCTAATGGGTCCTGTCAGTACCCCTCACCAAAATAAATTCATTATTTTGTGAACCCGGTTTTCAAAGAAGCCAGTAACCATAAACTTGAATTAATTAAAAAAATCTCTTTCATACATGGCATATCTGCCAATTTATTGGGCACATTCGCTTCGATTGCTGTAATGGTACGGTGGATATAATTTTGGCACACTTTGGGATAATTTACAAACCACAGCTGAGAACGTTACAGAGTTTATTTAGTAGATAAGATGGAATAAGTCAATCAATCTTATTCTATATGGGCTTTCTTTCTCTTTAATTGTGGCCATAAGTGTTATAGAGTTTGATTATTTTTCACTCTGCTCCATTATTTTAAACCTAACATTATTTTCTGTCTTTAGTGTCAGCACCCTGTTGCTCACCATGTCCATCCTTGTATGACCACAATGTACAATACCATCTTGTGATAATGCACCATTTCACATGTCTCAAATCATCTGTACTCCAATTGCTTCCACAGTCACCAGATCTTAATCCAACAGAGCACCTTTGGGGTGTGGCGGAACAGGAGATTCTCATCATGGATATGTGCCACCGGTGTGATGCTATCATGTCAAACTCTCTGAGGAGCACTTTGTTGAATCTAAACCACAAAATATAAAGATAGTTCTGTGGGCAAAAAGTCCAGTAAGTTTTTCTGTGATAATACATCTCCATCAGTGTTGACATATTTGTCTCTTAACTATTTCAATTATTTAAAAAAAAACTTCAGTTTATATATTTTCTTTGGGAAATATAACACTTGGCCTCCTTATGACATAAAATCCTGTCTTACTTACCAGGAATTTAACTATAAACCCATATTCCATCCTGATTCTGGGAAAAGCTTTAGGAAAGCCATGCATCCATCTGTGCACTCTGATATACTGAAGTGAGACCTATTTGTCCTGTGCTTTGTGTACTCTTTTAATTGCTCATCTGGGAGAAACACGATTACACAAAGTGAATTAGTAACTGAAGTGGTAACTGCCCTCTTGGGTTTAGGAGTCCTCTTTGAACTTCAAAAAGAAGCATACTGTAGTTTAACTTTGTTATATAGCTGATTCATTCTTTTCTCCATCCAACAAGCAGTCCAGAAAATTGAATCTTGTTATTGACTGACTTTTAATTATGCTAGAGTGGCTGAAACTTCATGTGACAATATCTTATTATATTCATACACACACATTTATATATTTGAGTCAGTTTCTCATTATTGGTCTATTCCAGTGTTTCAGTGGTTGCCTCAATGATAGCTCTTTTAAACTGTTTCTGCCCATGATGAGATCATAATCAAGTGTCATAATTACTACCATTAATCTAATTACATACTCATGTAAATTAGGAAAGGGCATAACTTGTCATGTATGTGTAGTGCGTGTGTAACATTTGCAGTGATTGGCTGCGTAAGGGGAAGTAATTACCACCCTCCTTGAAAGGGAAGACACTTGAAATGAAAGCTTCATTTAAAGTGCACCCCCATCCTGTCTTGTGTCCATGAATATGACTCATTATGATAGGAGTAGGGATGTGCACGACTAATTGATTTCTCATAAAGTTGACGGCTTTTTAAAAAAGTCGGCTTTTTTGTTTGGACGAGGGTTATGTGTCATTGCGCAGGGATGCGGTTCTGTTTAAAAGAACAGCACGGCCCCTTTAAGGTTGAGCTATAGAATGTGAGAGAGATAATGTGATGCATAGCAGCTCAGCTGGTTTGATGCTCAGCCAGGTCTGAGTCCTAACAAGGAGATTTTGAAATGCAGAAAGTTAGCTGCATTCATTACTGACAGCGGCACAGGTGGTTAAGCTGCTCGTCCAATACCTAAAGGTTTGAATCCCACTCCTGCCAACAGTCAACCTGATCTGTCTGTGGTCAAGATATTTCAGTGTTTGCATCACTGGTGTAGTTAGTTATCAGTTGGTTTGGATAAAATCGTCTGCTAAATGACTGTATATTATGTATAAACAATATTAAGTAATTATGTCCAGGTTAACTGTTGATGCTTAAGATGCTTCGCTACTTCTGGCTAGAGCAATATGTGTAGTTTGGCACTGACCGACCACTGTCATTGTAAACAAATCAAAGTTAGTTGGGATGTCAGTGGTGACTGGGGTAACCCTACCTTTATGACAAAAACCACGTTGCTTTTTTTTTTGAAAACATTTAAGGAACAAATTTAAGTTTGTAAAGGTCTGCTGTATTTCATAAAAACTATGAAATGTGCAAATACCAGTACATGTTACTGGTGAAGAATGCATGAATGAAGATGACACAAATTGAGAGTTTGTCACTGAATGAAGTATGAGTGAATGAAGTATGAGTATCCCTTTGGAATGATGCAGCTGTAGATGTAAATCTCTATTTTATCATTATGAGCATTATCTCTCCATAGAGTAACTCTGATGAAGTGAAAAAGAACAAAATTAGAGAGGTTTATACAGTTCAGGCGAGGTCTCCATAATGGCCATTTTCTCAGCTTGGCACCATCTATTCACAAAGTCCCCCAATTAGGAGACCTTAGCACTACAAAAGCTAAATCATAAATATTTAAGTGTGTGGGAAGCAGACTGTGAGCATGATGAAAACATGTAAATGTTTAATACTCTACAGCAGTTGTTCTCAAACCAGGGACAGGATCCTAGTGGGGTTTGTGAGATAATTTCAGGGGGTCACCAGATAATCATGAAAAATATTTAGTCTGCATTTATCAAGTAAATTTGGGATGTTTCATCAAAATTAAACAATTAAACTGAGATAAAAATATTGAATTCCAACCTTAATTTTTTTTTTAAACACATCAACAACATTAGTATACATGTCATATTAAAGCATATTTGGCATTCTCTTTTATGAAAGAAGCTTATCTGAGGCCTTTTGGTGTGTTGCCTCAGCAGTGAATCCACCAAAAAACACGTTTTCCTTCATATTCATTAAGATTTTGAGCTTTTAAAGCTTACATGGCCCATGCTCAAAAAATTTGAGACCCACTATTCTACAGTGTACTTTAGCACAACTGTTCATGTTACTTTCCTGATAAACAGGTGAGGATTTCAGTATATACCTCATTCCTCAACCACATCTTAGAGTACATTAAACATATTTGATTAAAAAAAGAGAACACTGAATTCTTAAACCCTTATTAGAATAATTTAGCCTCACCAAATCTACTTAAATCAAGTGTACCATGCTAGAAAAACATTTTATCACACAATGTTTGTACATTCTGTGGGGAAGGTGAAGGGTAGAGATGCTAACTGATATGAGCCTGTCTTTAGGTTTCTGCGCTGAAGTAAGGCACCTTTGTAATAATCTGAAACTGAGTGTGACAGATTGCCTTAGAGACATCTTGTTCCCAGAGGACACTGGCAGGTTATAATGATGATTCTAGGCTTTCTTTCCTCCTTCCCATGCTACACACTCCCTCTTTGCCTCTTTCTGTTAAACTAGGACAAGGACATAGAGAGCCATAGTAGTGCATATTAGTGTCCTGCCCTGGACACATACACATACCCTTGCGTGCAGTACCACAGTGTCTTGCCTGAAGGTGACTGTGGGAGATGAGAGGAACCAGTCATTTTGTTACAGTTACCTCCTGTTTTATCAAATAAGTACAGGCCATCCACATAGCACAGTGGGCAAGGACAAAAGACATCTCCTCTATGGCTATAGTCACATAAGGAAGCAACAGCAGGGAAAAGGCTCTGCTAGAGAACCCAAACTGTGAAAAGTTGGTACTAACCTCCTTTATGAGCTTGAAAAGACCAGATATTTTGGTTTTATATAAGCTTCCTGTGAGTCGTGGTGTTGCAGCCTGAAACAGTGTATGAATAACACGGCGTGCCGTGTGTCTGTTCAATGCATAGATTGATTGCTCTTTTTGTGCACTGTGTAATGGGATGGAATGAAATCATGTGATCATGAAATAAATATGTTGTTACATGCATCTTGCAGTTGCTACGTAAATGCAGTTTTTACAGATTTCCCTAATAAATTACTAAGACAACTGCAACTGATCCAGAATGTACATTAATACTAATGATGATGATGATGACGATTATGTTGACAATGATATATTTCCGATTGACGTCTGTTTCTATTGTATATACCACACTCTTAATATTTTGTTGAATGTTTCTCTCTTTTAGTTGTTGTACCTTTCATTCCTTGTACAGTGATAGGATGACACCCCTTTTTGTTTGTTTACACAGACCCCAACCTTTTTGAAAGACTTTTTAATAGAAAATAAAACACAAATGCCAAAAAATGACAACACAAAGGGAAGTAGGCCAATTATCAGAACTCAAAACAGATGCAACCAGAAAAGGAGTACCCAAGAAGTACAGTAGTTATCCATAAGATATCTCCAAATGATGAAGTGCTTAGTGGGTGTCTCAGGTAATGGAAACTGGAGGGAAAGGTTTTGGAGGAACTATGTTGGGAAGAAAAACCCCTGTATGGAATGTAGCTATCATTGACAGATGGCTGAACTTGCATATTTTAACATGTCCTACCAATGGTCCTAAGAGGACTGGGGGGAAGGGCGGCACGGAGGTGCTAATCATGGCAGTGCAGGAGCAAGCCTTGAGCACCAGAGCAACAGAGGCCCAGATCTACAAAATCAGCCAGGATCACAGATGTAGGCTGTGCAAAGAGGCCCCTTAAACACTCAAGTACCTGACAACAGGGTGATGATATTAGCAGGAAAAGAATACAAGGAACTCTATAAACAAATAGGTAGTGTGCTGAAATATCTGTGCTGTATGTAGACTGGAGACCCCTAGGTTACCTCCCAAGGTGTTGGAGAATGGCAGAGCTAAGATTGTGTGGAACTTATAGATACAGGCTGACCAAATGGTATAGATACAGGCTGACCAAATGGACCATGGTCACAGTGTCACCAATGGGACACTGTGACCATGATTAAGCAGGAAAGGGAAGCCATTCAAATCAAATCAAATCAAACTTTATTTGTATAGCCCTTTTCATAAATTATCATGCAATACAAAGTGCTTTACAGTGTAAAATCATATATTAAAAATAGAGTATAAATGACCAAAATAA
>JAVQJG010258102.1:0-16032 GCA_036024015.1 Craterocephalus amniculus | reverse complement strand
AAAAAACAGGCCACTTTAATACATTATTTTCAGCCATCGTTTCTTTATGTTTGAGGTCACCAGATACATTTCGTTTCCTTCCTCTCTTCACTGGTCACAGAATGAAACTCCACTGCATTAAAAAAGTAATACACCACTTTATAGCAAAGGTGACCATGGATATTGGAGAGCAGGGACCCATACGATCGATTTAGAGCGTAGGAATGGAAATTTTAACATGATTCCCACCTTGGCATTTCAACCCAGGAGTATTGGACCCCCTTTTTTGATGATTGCTTCCAATTCAACTTACTACTACGTTTCCAAATTCTCATGACAACTTTATTGAAGGGAACGGGTTGGAGATAGGGGTGAGAAACCCCTGTGTCTTGCTTGATGGATGTGTCGTCCAAGCCTCTTTTCACAGCTTGTATGCAGCAAATTTGCATGTACATTCCCAGTGCTGCCACTAAAAAAAGAAAAAGGATAAAACAGGCTTTTTGTCCTAACCTCTGTGAAAAAATGAAAACAAAGGCGTTCTTATGAGGGGGCCCAACAAATAGTCCCTGCTTCTCCCACTGCCAGACTGGAATTAAATACTCTTCATTCCATCCTCATTCATTAGCCCCCACGCCCACAACCTCAACACCATAAGGGGCGATGAAACACCTCACACACACACACACACACAAGCATGTGTATTAAAATAAAAAAGCGTTGGACTTGGCTGAATGATTGCAGAGACTGTTTACTAATACTGCTGCTCACTCTGCTTTATTACAGAGTGCCAGGCTTTCCATTACTGCAAACGGAGAGAGTAAAGGAGGGAGAGAAGGAGGAGGAGGGAGTGGACAGAACAGAAGGCAGAGAGGGGGTGGAGACCGCTAGCATCAGATTAAAAGAAGAAGAAGAAAAAAAAACCTGGCTCAGTTGATTTACACCTTCATTACTCTCCCTTAACTCTGCTTATTGCAAATCATGATGCTGCTTTATGAGCTGAATCCTCCATTACGACAAGGCCGGGAAGACAGTGGTTTAGTCCATAAAGCAAGAGTACAGTAACCGCCAACCAGCAGCCCCCTACCCACTCATCCCACCAGACGGCTGCCAGAAAGGAAGGGAAATAAAACAGAAGTCACAGCTGAAAGTTGTTCCAGCACAGGCGGAAGAGTCTAAGCTTTGCACATTTGCTTGCTCGCTGTCCCTTCTCTGGCCGTACCCCTGTGGACGACACACCCCGCTTTCTCTAAGCCAAACGCCGAGGAAGAATCACTCAGTGAGCGCAAAGCTTGGATAGAACTCACAGCGAGTGTTTAATGTTAGGTTCAGCGCGGCCAAATTTAAGTCAACAAACATGTAAGGCTCTGGAGGTGTGTGTTTACTGCCTCTCTGCCACCTAGCGAGGAGGCGCTCCTGGTGCGTTTACTCCAAGGGTTAGAGTTAGGGTTAGGGAATCTTTGTGTATTTAGATAGAGAGCAGAATGTATTTTTTAAACTTTTATTTATTGAACCTAAGGTAGGTTTTCAGAGCACCCATGCTCTGTTTTTCCAGTGATTGTATTTATGTCTGTGTGTGTGTCTGTGTATGTGTGTGTGAGGTGAACATGTCCGAGCAGGGAGTGGTGGAGGAAGCCGGGTGCAGGACTTAATAAATCAGCAGATAAGCTGAGGCGTGTAGGTGAGCGTGGGTGTCAGTGTGCTGATGTAAACAGGGTTCGAGTGCATGAGACACACTGGATGGCGGTTCGTTATGTGTATGTAGCACGCTGCTCCAGCCCAGCCTGTCTGACTCCCATCTGGAACAGCGTTGGCAGAAAAGTTGACAGATGCTTCACCGACGTCCATTATTTATGAGACTGAAGAGATCCACACTGCATTTCGCGAGCGTCTGCTTCTACTAGTGTAGGTCGACTTTGACATTGTCTTCTGTGGGTCCGAGTAGGCACACGCCGACATACAGGGACATGCAGCCATGTGCAAAAGTCTTGAGCCACCCCTCATTTCTTTATATCTTTCCTGGAAAAAGGAAGCAGTTGTCATAACTTTTTAAATTGTGAAAACATGAATGGAAGTTGAGTTATTTTTTTAATCAGTTTTATTGAGCTTGAAAGTCATAATTTGGTCTGAGAAAAACACTTTGAAGTATCTCTGACAAGCTTTCATGTCATTTCTCTAAGCAGGAATAGAAAAAGTCCTTTTCTAAAGCTCTTCTTTGGATGTTGGCAGAATTTTCGTTCTGTTCTGTATCAAGATCTCTGACTGCTTTAATAATGTCATGGTCCAGCCTATGAGGAGCACTCATCACTCCAAAGACCAGTTGTGACCTTTTTGGCCCAGTTCTCGTTTTTTTAAGCATATCTCAAAGCTAACTGAATGCACGTCCCCACTCATTTTGCCCATTTGCTCAAAACATGAGAGCGTGCTTCCACTTTATGTTCGACCTAAGTAACCACTTCACCTGCCTTTGTGAGTCTAGCTCTTGACCTCTGGAGTGTCACTAAATCCCTGGTCGACAGGCAGCCCTTCAGCTCCTTCATGGAGGACGGTACACTAGCGTCTCTCTTAAAACCTACTTAGAGGCTTACAGCTGGGAGGGCCGACCATCACATTGAATTAAGGCTGCGATTAATTTAATCTAGTGGTGAGTAACTTGAGTGACTGATGTCTCACAGGACCAAAGGTCTAGTCACAATTCCACAGAATAAAGCTATATTCATTCATTTAGTGACATCACAGGCTGCTTGAAAGTGCCTCAGGCAAGGATGGTTGCCTCTAATATCACTGCTTGGAGTGCTGCTTTAAGCCCAACACCACCACCAGCTCTCCTGCAGCTCCGACAAGCACCAATGTTAATGAGAGGCGCAATGTAATTAATACAAATGGAATGTTTAATGCAATTTTTCCATTTCAAAGAAATTCCCTCGGCATCCTTCCCAACAATAGATTGAACTCTCTTGCATTATCCTCGGGCAAACAATAGCCCAAGTTTGGCATTGCCTTCATTAGATCAAACTCAATTACAGCAGAAAGCTCAGAGCGCTTCTAACAAAGGGGCGGACTGATGCAGGCTTCTACAGCAAGTTGAAGGTCTTCTGGCAGGGCCTGCCCATTTGTCTTTGACGGACAGCGGCGTCAAACAGTAATTGGAGGCCTCTAAGACCTGCACACATCCGTTTGTCAGTTCTTCATATGAGAGCGCAGTGTTCAGCTGCTGGGGGGGGGGTCTTCAAAAATGACCTTTTCTCAAAGGGGACAGGTCTCCCCTGCTGGCTTAGAGACACCCTGGGTATTATTCAACCCGAAACAGTAACACGCCGTTATTATGGAGTGTCCCATGTTGCTACAGAAAGCTTGTATTGTGTCCTTCCCCGAGGAATATGCGGTCCCGTGGCGGCACATATGCTTTGATGCGACAGGTAGTCGGCACGGAGGTCTTTCTATTTCTCTCGTTCACAATGAACCGTCCTAATGTTTGGAGAGGTGGCAGTACAATGGCGGGAACCTCTCCTTCTTTGCTCTGGGGACTGAAAGTAAATAGGACCTTTTGCTGATGTGTTTGCCACGTTCATTTACAGCACCTTCGGAATATAGCTCGCACATTGTGAGGAAAAATGAAAAGAAGAAACTCACAAAGGCATTCTGCAGGACAAAGGAACAGCGAAGGAGAGAGGCCCACGACGGAGTGCAGATATCATTCACAACATAGACAGGAGACCATTATCCACAGAAGGAGGGGCCCCCGTCTGGAGGTGAAAGAGGAATTGTGTGCGCAGAGCTGCCACCGAGACAACAGCCTTCCCAAAGCCTAACCTATGAGGACGGGTTTTAAAGCCCGCCGGGTTGAGGTGTTACACGTCATCTGCAATAACCTGGATCATTACTCCTGGAGGCTGTTAGAGGGGAAAATCACATCACTCCGCTTTCACTGCTGCCAAGAAAAATTGACACGCTAAAAGTCACAGAAAAACACGCCTCCATATGCACACGCATGCACACACAGAGGTGCCGTTGAGCAAGTAAACACGTGTAATCACACACCTGCAATCTATCACGCTCACTGGCAGCGGTGTGTGAGGGGTTAACACAGCAAAGTGTCCTAACAGAGTCCCAGCAGCTAGTGTTGCCTGAAGCTGACAGCTCTCACTGCGACTGCCTTGCAAGAGGAAAGTAACCATCGTTATCGTCTTCTCCTTCGTCTTGCTATCCACCTGCAGACCTTCTCCCTCCACTGCCCTCTTTGCCTCCGTTGTACTCCGCTGATGCTCCTTGTCCTGATCTCCTATTACCCTTTCCTCATCCAACAGTCAATATTAACCCCCACCACCACTGCCGCTCCTATACTGATCCTCCATCTCGCCATTGCTTTTCTGGCAGAAAAGTCTGAAAATGTACACCCCGCCCGGCCCTTCATACACTCGCTTGTCTTCCAAACACTTATTAACTGACTGTCATGTTCAGCAGCCTGCCCCCACCTACCTCCCAGACAGTGTTTAGCGTTCTTCAGTCCACTTACTGCAGCCAGAGTTAAGCCTCTGGGCTTTGCACAGACAGGAATCCAACTAGAGGGGGAAAGGCAGGACCTGCGGACATGATCTGTCTTATGCACTCACTCACACTCTTCCTCCTAAAACCAGCTACCTGAAGGCTGCGCTGCAACACACGCATCACAGGAGAAATTACCTCCAAGAGGGTTTTTTATTTTTATTTTTTATTTGCCAAGCGGAAGGGCTTCATCCAGCTCTCTACACTGAGTTATGTTGAGAGTTGAAATAGATTCAATGATTTTTTTACAAACTACTGTGCATAAAAATAAATTAGCTGCAAAAAGGTCAAGCTCCTCATTTTCCCCAATGTAAATCTCTGACAACGTTCCTACCTCTGTAGGAGATTGTATTTTCACCCCTGTCAGTTAATCTGTGTGTCTGCATGGTGTCTGAGAAAGTCATGAACAAATTTCCATGAAATTTGGCAACGAGCTCAGCCTCGAGCAAAGGTACGGTTGATGAGATTTTGATACTGATCTGGACCTGTGATTTCTACTATTAGATGATTATTGTCATCCCCCGCCACCCACCCACCCACTTCCCTCCCTCCACCCACACCCCACCATCATATTGGATATAGAGATTTAATTCCAAATCCAATTCAGAGTCTTATCGGTGCCCTCGCAGGGTCAAGATATCGATTACACCTCAAATTTAAGACAGGGAGAATGCTCAGTGCCCTTGGACGTAGAGTTTTCATTTTTCTGTTTGTTTTTGCTTCTATTTTAGCGACACCGGAGAATAAAGTGAACTCGGCATTGTGCAGTTGCTGACTTTGTCATCTGCCCATTCGCTCACCGCCCCGCACTTCCCAGGTCAAATGGTGTAAGAAATGAGACGTGGCTGGTGGATAGACTTTCATGACCCTGCTTTACCAGTGTCATTTCCGCAAGTCTGAAATTGTGCCATGGTCTACGGGGCTTTGTTGTAAATCACTATCTCCCACTGTCAGACTGCAGTCTGCTGCACACTGTGGATGCCTGGCTTACCGCTGCCTCCTGGGTGACTAATATATCTCGTTAAATTGTGCTGAGAAGCATGCGGAGTACTGTACACCTTCCGTCTTTTGTACCGCGTTTGTTTGCTTGCATTTATAGCCTGCTTGTGTGTGCATGTGTGTTTCTCTTCTGAATATACGTGCTAAATTTGCGCATCTTCATGCTTGCATTAAAGTTAGGCGGGGGCATGTGACTTTTTGCAAATATGCTCACCAAACTCCACGAGTCTGTCAGACTTTGTCTGTAATTCAGTTAGATTGTCATTCAGCTGGGTTCCACTCACCACTACAGTGTCAGAGTTGTGAAGCTATCTCTCAGCCACTTCATAATTAGAAAAGCTGTGGAGCCAAGCCACAGTTTGTGGGGGGAGCGGGAGAAAAAGGAAGGAAAAAAAGAAGCCGTTGGCAGACGGCATTATTCAACATTGGCAGCAATTTACTCTGTCTCCCACCCAAAAGACATGAATCTGAGTAACTTCACAGTCACATGCATCCTTGTGTCCTTGTGTCCCGTACTGTACAAAGTTGGACTCTCATCACGGGTTTTTAGCAATCCACTACAGCACTGTGCAAAAGTCACGAGCCCCAACTTATTTTCATATGCTAAAGAGAAATCAGGGAATAAGTAAAGACACATATCAAATGGTTAAAAAAAAAGTTTGTACTATTATTGTAAATCACTTAAAAGGCAATATTCTCAATAAAATAAATAAAGCTCTTCTTTGTATCATGGCTGCATTTTTGTTCAGTTCCCTGTCAAGATGATCCCTCAGTGCTTCAAAAGAGTTGAGGTCCCGGCTTTGGGGAGGATTCTTCTCTCCTCAAAACATGTTGCCGCTGATTTTCAGTCAGTGTTTTGTGCCATTTGGCATACTTCAACTTTTTCTCCCTCTCATGCTTGTTTGCCACCATTCCATGGATAATGCTATAGATGAGGCTTCAGCCAAGGAGGGATCAACTAAAGGTCCAGAATGCACCTCTCAGTTCCTGTGTTAGGTCTTTGCTGAAATCACCTTGTCAGTGCAAATATGCTTATTTGTTGTCTGATAAGTTTGGCTCTCGTTGGTATTCTTCTAACTTCAACTAAAGCAATAGGATGGTGTCACAGTAGGACTAGTAAGGTATACAAAATGATGTTGAAATGAGTGGGGGAAAAAAACATGCATTTCACGGTATGAGGCTTGAAAGCAAAACAAAAACAAGAGAACTGAATACACTTACACAGAGCTGTGAATTTGAAGGTTTTTCCCACAAAAATGAACCCTCTCTGTGCCTTGATAGGGCATGGATTATTACTGTAACCTTCTTCCCCATTCAGTGAATTCAGTAAATCTACAGATATACTATTTTGGCCTCACCCACTTGTCCAGGACTCAGATATTTTAAGATCATCCAGCATTTCATGCTGAGATAGTCTTGTGTTTCTCAAACTGTTAAATCTTATAGTATTTTTCTGTATAGGCAGCTAAAGAAATTGGAATAAATTGTCTTTGTTTCATATTGCTGAAGCACCTAAAGATACCATTTAAAATACTTTGATATGGCGTCTGTTATATATGTGGAAACTACACAGGTTCCAGCCTCGAGTTAGCTGCCTTTTTCTGCTTGAATTATTTCATGAGCAAGTGTTAAGTAGCTTAAAAAAAGTATATTTTCCTCTCTGAAAATGAGTGAAACAGCAGCCAATCTTCAAGAAAACCTACGAAACACTTTCAGGAAGCCTGAAAAACTATTGCTCAAGATCATTTTAAGACATTGCAAGAAAGTCTGATTGCTTGAAAGCAAAAATAAAAAGAAACAACGTGTGGCTCAAGCCTTTTGCACAGACCTGTTTATTGGCGTCAGTGTGCACACACCAACACACACAACACTGCACAGATAATGTCTCAGTCTTGCACCTTTGTAAATAGATTTATGAGTGTATTTCTGTGTAATTGCTGTTCTCCCACACAAAGAGGGAAGAGATAATTACCCTTTGTTAAGTGACCAATAAACTGTAAGATCCACATGTGTTTATCTTCTCAGCTCAGAGAGTAGAACAGGGCCTTTTTGGGAGGCAGCCTTCTACCCTGGCCACCATCCAGCTCTTAAATCAGCTCTCCTGAAACCTGTCAAGAGACGGCCTTGCTTATGGTATAGCCATATCCTGTCTAATTCATACGTCATTTGTAGTCATTCTAAATTCAATCTGGGACTCAGGTTGACCTTCAGATGAAAGGTGACGGTGACCCCCTTCTGAGTAGTAATTCAACTAGAAACACGTGTTGCAGTTTCTGCCTCCTGTGCGTGAGCGTTGGTGGGCGAGGAGCATGTCTTGCTTTATTTTGGTTTCGGTGCAATTACGGTTCTGACTGCTCCATAAATAGCCATCTCTGAAGGGAATCTGCCTCATTAGGAAGGAGCAGTTATGAAGTTGCCATTGTGCCTGCAGAAAATGTGCTCTATTGGTCATAAGAAACAACGTGTTAAAGCGGGGTGGAACCTCTGAATCTGTAGTGTCCTCATCAAGTTGTTAAGCAAGTCTGACCTGTACAGGAGATAGAAAAGCAAAAGCGAAGGGAGAAGACCAGCTGGCTGGCACAGGAATGAGCGACTCTTAGCTTTGGAGTAATCCAGAAGTGCTGGTAGTGCAAACAAACGTCATGAGTTATTATCATATCTTACAGACCGCGACTAATGCTCTCAAACATTCAAGGTGCTTATAGCAAACTACAGTACCCAGGGGTGCTCTCTGCCTCTGACTTCAAATGTAAGTGCATACACATTAAAGCTGCAACAGTTGTCCACAAGCATCCAAACACACACACACACACACACACACACATAGTCACACAGAGGAGGAGAGGAAGGCTCTAGACATTACCACAGGGGATCAGGGGGTGCTTTAGCACAGACAGCGGTCACTGCGATTTTATTAGCTCCAGATGCCACTGCAGAGGACTAGAAACGCTCAATATTATAAGCAGGACACATCAAAATGATGCGGCCCATCTGGAGCATAAATAATGTAATCAACTCGGGTCACCGGTCATCGCCGTCTGGCCGCTGGGTAAGCCCACCATCCTGTGACGTCAGTCCTCACAGGGACAGGCAGACTGGCTGCAGCCTTTTTGGAATATCCCCTCAGCCGCTGCACGAGGCCCCCGCCAAGTGAAGATATTTGGGAGAAGAGAGAGATGAAATGTGAGGGATTGTCTTTTATAATCTGCGCTTTGCTCTTTAAAAAATGCTGATGGCAGCGATGCGTCTCCCGTGCCTGTCACATCAGCTCTGCAGCATCGCTTTTAACGTCTTTATGCCAACGGAAACATACGCACGTCGTGTATGATCCCCCCCCCACACACACACACGTGCACACACAGGGACTCTATTTGCAGAGCCTTTAAATATTCAGCACCTCCCATATTTCGTGTAAGGACTTTGATCAGCCACAGATTCCACCTCTGCCCTCTTTCATCTCTGAACTTCAAACCAGTGCATGCAAAAACCCGGACCACAGAACCTGTTCTGGTTCAGACAAGGAAAGTCAAGCAGTGAAGTTGACCCATTCTTGTCAAACATACATCCCTTTCCAGCCTCCAACAATGAGAATGAGTTTGTAGTTTCAAACGCACATGCAGAGGGGTCCTTACTGCTGGATATTTGCTCGTTCAAACAACTCCTTGGCTGCTTTCAGGCATTTTACCTCTGGCACGTGGAGCAATCTGCATCCAAGCAGGAGGGACAGTAAAACTTTTCCAAGCACTAATCCTGGATCTGCACAGGCCTTGAAGACCCACAGAACCTCGCTGTAATCATCTTTAACTCTAAAACAACAGTTCATATCTTTATAGCTTCATTCCGTTTTTTCTGCCACATTATTAAATATTCACGCAGCCTAGCAGAAGGGGTTGAATTAGAAAACTTGAGTCAACTCCTGGGGTGCTCACCCCCATCTCCAAAAACAGCAGGGCCTTTGAGCTGATCTGTAGGCGACTGCCGCAGACACCCCGTTATCAGCCTTTATCAGAGCGTGCTGTCCCACCTGCATCGATTCGCAACCCTTGGATTTGCCACCGGCTTGCAGCGAGATCATCCATGAAGAGAGACAGAGAGAAAAAAAAAGCCGCTCACCGCTCGCACAGATTCAAGCAAGCTTCTCAAAGGCCTGAAGTTCCGTGGTAAAAATAAATAAATAAATAAATAAAGCTAAAAGGTGCGTCTTGAGCCCGGGCCTGTGTGATCGCATCACCCCTTAACAGACGGCGCGATGAGGCGGACAGGCTGCGGCGCGCAGGACCTCTGTGCCAGGAGGGGCACGCTTCCATTTCCTGACATGGAGAATCAGGCACGGATCCGTTTAGGAAAACAAAAAAGTTGATGACCCCCGCTGGAAGCAGAATGAGCAGCGAGATGATGCGCTACACTATAAATTAATTTCCAATTTGAAAAAAAAAAAAAGCTTGAAGTTATTCCTCCAGAAAATTTTTGCCCTGCTTATATTCAAACCAAAGCATAAGTGCTTTACCCTTTTTGAAACACGCGACACAACTATTACACAGTGGTCATTTATGTAATTATTAAATAAAACAAAATACAAATAAATCAAGCAGCTCGGACAATTCAAAATGCTCCAGAAGTAACTCCGCTTAAGCTGCGATTATCTGCCACAAAACGAAAGCGATTTTTAGGGGGGGTTGTTTTGGGTTTTCTTTTTTAGGTTTTTTTCCACCACTCATTGCAGGTACAAGTTACGAGAAAAGCCCCGCTCACCTGATTAATGAAGTTTATTCCAGCGAGGAAAATTTCCCAGGGTCGTCGAGGCGCGCGCCGGAGCCAAGTGTATCCGCTCGCTGCAGCTTTTGTTGCCCGTTGTTCCACCCCGACTGCGCGTCTCAGCCGCGCTGCATCACTTCTCGCTGTGAATGTCAGAGAGGCTGAGGGGACTCACCCTCCCATTGGCTGCCATTCACAAGTCCCCAGCACAACACGGTGGAAAAAGGGAGAAGGGGGGGAAATGAATCACACACACAAACGTACACACACAGACACGACCGACAAAACAAAAGGGAAGGTGGTAAGAGATCGGAGCTCCAGCGGGGCTGGCTGTAAAACACCGCGCGATGGCCAACTTAAATAAGGGACCAAATGTTTGGCGGGGTTGCTTTTTCTCCGTGTTGTTTGATTAAATAAGATCATTTCCTTTGATCCACTCTGTATAACGGGTCATTTAATGGCAGATAATAACGCGTTTTTATCTGTCTTCATGCGCATCCACCAGACAGCCGAGGAATTACATAAAGTGAAAGTAAACTGTTTTAACCAAAACTGTGGTACACTTGCCCTGGGATTGGCAATGATGACTAAAGGCTGGCACAAGTTAGAACATGTATAAGAGGCCAGGTGCAGTCCAACTACCTGTCCTCCCAAAAAAGAACCATTCGATCGGGCCCACTGCATGTGAAGTTTATTTGTTTTAATCATGCTTATGATGTTATTTGCCTTAACCTCAACCATATTAGACCCCTGGATAATGCCATCTTTCTGTTTATTCCACATGTCCATCCCATTCGCCATGACAACACAGTTCAGCAAACGGACTCAGTTGTTTCAGCAGGATCTCAAATATTGTAAGATTTAATTTTGTTTTTATATTCAATAGTTAATGATGTACAAAAACGTTTTGGTCTCCAGTAACCTGAACTAACAGATGCTCAGAAGAAGTCTTATAATGGTTAGATTTTCCAGTAATTGGCATCTGGTTAAACATTATACAATATGGAGGTATTTTGTTAAGAATTGTTTTTTTCTCCTCAGTAAATTTTTTGTATGATTTCTGTCTTTCTTTCCCATTGAGAGGGAAATGAGTGAAAGCAGCATGTAACTTTAGAATTAGAAACTGTTATACATTAAACTGGATATAAATGTTTTATCCAAAGGACAACTGTAGTTTGACTTTAAAAAATCTAAACAAATGTATCACAGCTTATTGAAGCTATCAAAAACACAATGCTTTACCATTTTGTTTCAGCACTACATCTGTCCATGTACAACACCATATGCTTTTTAAAATCTATATTGAGTGCTATTTCTTGCTTTGATGTATTTCCACCAATCTATATGTTATACTGGAGATTAGTGTGAAGTATTTTTTTTAATGAAATGCACAAAAACAGACATTTACAAACAGCAATATGCACACATACATCTTCAGAATCCCCCATCGGGGAAAAATCAAGTCTTACATCAATAAAACATTGACATAAAGCGGTAAAAATTTAAGAAAGTAAGAAAATATTGAGTTGTAGAGCAGATATAGAGCAGTACAGTATTAATATTGACAATGTAGGCTATAAATAAATAAGTGTGTAAACATGTAAAAATACAGCAGTAAATCAGTTGTGCAGTTTTGTTTGACTACACTGCAAAAGTCTCTACTATAGGTTTGAACTGCTACCATGCCTTTTACCCTGGCTTACACCTTTGGAGAGTTTTGATGAGTTAGTGCGACGTTTGTGGCAGAGCTGCTGATGTATGATTCTGCCACCACAGCAGTGCCTACATACACATGTCAGAGCATGTGCTGATGATGTCTCCAAGGCAACCAGCAAAATGGTGTCCATTAATTCAAGGCAATAGTGGTATTGTGAAAAGTAGGAGCAGGAAAAAAAAGTAGTATCGTGATTCTTTGTTTAATAGTTTTTAAAGTGATTTATATTTAAGATCACATGTGATGTGGATTTTTTCATTAAATATAGCCCCTGATATAGTTTGTGGACATTATATCATCATTCAACTTTTTCTCATGGTCTGGTATTAAGAAAGCAAACTAAAAATGGAAGAATATCAGTTTAAATCAAATTGGCACCCTAAAAATCGTAAAAGAATCAGATCAGGGGAAACATTTATCGTCCTAGCCCTAGTAAAAGTATTTTCCCTTTGAGCATGATTGTTGTGTACGTTTAGCCTGGTGCCTTTTGATATCTAACACCATCATAACTACCACTAACATATCTAACTACCACTTCTTCCATGAAGCTAAGATTGAAATGTATGGTTTGGAGTAAAAATCCAAACCATATGTACCTGTTTTCAAATAAATCCAACATGCTGAAAGCTGTAGTTGCACTCTTCCACATGATATAAAGTTAGTTGCAGCACAGTTTTCCCCCCTCTCTCTCTATTTGCTTAACAATTGGCTTTATCGGATTTTTGAGTCAAAGTGAGCATGAACTGGATATTCAGTTAGGCGTGTAAAAGGTGGGACAAACAAATTGCACTTTCAGAATTGATCTGTATTTGTAGACTTGATTTGTACTTGTAAATTTGATCAATGCTCACTCATATTTACTCCTACAGATTGCTCATTCAACTTACAAAGCATAAGTAACACAGCTTATGGCTCTATCTTAGCTTCATATTTATTGAATACACAGTGTTTTAACATGGAGTCTTGTTCCCCTTACTGCTGTAATGGCAGTAATTTGGATAATCCCCCCCATTTGCGAGTATCTCCTAATGTCAAATGCTGATTTTGATGTGGACCATTGCAATTGTATAGGCTACATGTATACGCAAGGTGTGGCCCAAAGAAAACACAAATTTGGGGCATTTATGGCAGACATGTGACCAAGTTTAAGAGGCCACACTCACTCTGAATCCACACTGTAATTCAAGGCTGAATGTGGGCTTTAGAAAACAGCAGATGTGCGCCATGCAAGGGCCAGGGTTTGCTATCTGGGAGAGTATGCTCCTCATCACTAAAATACAGATGCTGCAGTCTAAAACCACAACTTAGCTGTGAAATCCCACTGTCCAACTGTTTCTGTGGGCCACTGATTCAACTTAATGATCATTTTGGAGGCCTCAGGACACCCAGTTTGCAGCACCGTGGCCCCTAAAAAATGTCAGCTATAGTGTTTTGTTGGGTTTGTTTTGTTGTATTTTGTTTAACAGTGCAACAAGCGGAAATCTTCTCCTGATGCAACTACAAAAAATCATCTGTATGGTCCATTGATCAGCTTCTCATGATGTCACATTCCTGTCGGGGGCGGGGGTGCTGAGGGTTAGAGGGAAATCTGTTTGCGGGCCAAGCCTGTAAACTGTGCTCTTTTAGAGTAATCAAACTAATGCGGCTCATAAATGCTTTATCCAGTGTTCTGCCTCAACCAGATTACTCGCTGTAATCTGTTATATTGTATCTCTGAGTGTGTCTATGCACAGTGGCCTAATAAACTAGCGTGTTCTATATTTTTGATATCATAGAAAAGAGGATTTTATTAAAACTCTAACTACATTTAGGCGCGGTTTGATCTGTTTTTAGAGCAAAGTGAGGCTGAACATTAGTAGGAAATGTCCCTTTGAAAGCAAGACCGCAAAGACCAAAGCCGCAATCTTTAGCCCTTCTAGCTCTATAAATAGCTTATACAGTTAAATACTTGTATCCTGATATGCAGTTATACAATGCCATTTGCTTGAGAGAACAACTCAACATAAGCTCAAAGTACAGATTTTTCCAAAGTAATGTGTTACTGTTTCTTACCATCACATTTATGTTGACAGAATTAATGACTAATTATAGAATATTACATGTAGAAAACAAATGTTCCACTTGTTATACAAAAATGTATGATTTTCTAATGTCTGACATCTTATGTTAAGGTTTCTTACGGTGCAACGACTTATCAGATGTGTTGTTTCATCAGTGTGGGTTCATGTATCTGACAGAGATGCACATTTATGCATTTATGGAGCATATTGATGGGAAAAAGTCAAACATGCAGCAGTCCAAAAACAGATTAATGCACTTTCTTCATATTTACAAAAAGACAAAAAAGAAAAAAATCTTTGCTGTCTACTTCATACTTATCAACGCATATGAATTAAGTAGAATGAAGTAGAAATGCATGTATATCCACATAGTTACCATAATATAATCATCTAGTGGAGAAACATGAATGATTCATTTGTGTTTGGCTGTTAAAACTCCTCAGAACCCCAAGACAAATCCTGTCTAGCCGGAGGTAGACACCAGAGTGGATGAGTGTACTTGTCCAAGCATAAGATTTCATTGTCATCAAAGTGTGAAAAACCCCCACTGCAGTCACAATCAGCCACATAATTACGCTGTGATGTCGCAAAAGCAGTTCATCGTTAAGATCATGAGATAATGCAATTAGGGTCTAAAGTAAATAAAGTCTGATTTCTTGAGATAAGAGAAATTAGTTGTGGTGTTCTATGATGGAAGGAGAAAATTAAAAGTTAGCTGATTTTATTTCAGGTATAATATTCAGTCACAGAGAAAAGGAAGTGCTCCTTCGGTTAGACTGTTTTTGTACAGCTTGTAAAATCAACTCTTGCAGAAATAACTTGAACATACAGTATTTGTTTTCTGTGTGATATTACCAGTCCCTCAGACGGTTGTGGATACATTTTGCTGTTGTTTATCTTTCTTAAGATTCCACCACAGTATTTAGATTAGGTTTAGGTTTGGACTTTTGCAACACTTTGGCCCTGTCCCAATACACCTCCTAGCCCTACTTTTTAGCCCTACCCCTAATTTTGCATGGTCCAGTGAACGGTAGTGATGTCCCAATACTCCAAGAATATAGGGGTAGTGGACATTAAAAGGGGTGGGGGTATGGATCCAGCCCTTCGGAACGAGGGAAATCAGATGCTGACTCGCAGAGGAAGGGCCAGATTATTATCCCATAATGCTTTGCGTTATTTCAATACTGAGTCATGGGGACCCCCAATAACAGTTATTTTATGTGTTTGAACGGTGCGTAATGCAACAAGTAACCACAACACTTTCCTTCCACAACGAGAGCAATGTTAGCATATTGCCATGTGCATGCTAACGTTGCTCACTCGCTTTCATATTTCCTACAAATGTAGCCGGTATTTCACATCAATATGATAATAAAACAGAATAACAGCGACAAGACAATATTGCTACAAGTAACGTTATCTATGTTCGTTCCAAACATTAGTGAACTAGCCTAGTCCATTTCTCTGAGCATCAGACAGTCTAAGTTTGGATTGAACTTTCTGAAAGAGATTCCTGGAAAGATTGATAACTATTTGAAATGTTTTCCACTTGTGAATAATCTTTCACACTTTTAGAATGATGGAGTCGATAGGCTTTTTTTGAGGGGAATTAACTTATAACCCTTACCAGACTTATGGGCAACAACTAATGCTTTGAAAGCATCACTGCAGCTTACTTTCACACATAAAGTGTGTTAATGTGTAAGTGTGTAAATAGAAAAGCTTCAAACTCTTAGGCACAAAACCATAAATATCAATCTAACTATATATATATTTTGTTTATGATTTGGGTGTCATTTATCATAATGTTCAGTTGTAAAGCAGTTATAAATGGTAAATGGACTGTACTTGTATAGCGCTTTTTCTAGTCACAGACCACTCAAAGCGCTTTACATGACATATCTCATTCACCCATTCATACCCATTCACACAGCACCTATATTAAAACATACTGGGTGCTTAGGAGCTAACATTCACACACAT
>JAVQJG010258094.1:0-10521 GCA_036024015.1 Craterocephalus amniculus | reverse complement strand
AGCATTTTAAATGATGCCAACAACACTGGTGTCATATTTGCCTGGGGCTAGATAAACATTTTCCTATTCATTCTCACCCAATGGGCACTACAGTTTTTATGCTACTAAGAGCAATATATCTCAACAGGTCTCCTCTTGGCCAATTTGTTTTGAAATTATAGCTTATAAGAATAACAAATCGAGCCATTACCTCATCAGACACGAAGAACTCAAACTTGGAAAATATAAGCATAATTTCGATTATTAGCTAAATTGAGTTGACCGTGAGAATTTTTTCCGTGCATAATAACAACGATCTGCTATTCTGCAAAGTTGTGTCCTTGATTTCCTCAGTGGAAAAATAGATTACGACGCTTCTACAAAGGAACTTCTCTGTACTGTCTAATGAATAGAATTGGCTGCTTTGAATTAATTTTTTCCATAACAGGAGACTAATTGTGGTGCCTCTCTACAAGGTTAGTTGACAAGGGAGCTATGAAAATAGCCCGATTCACTTAGGACATTCTGCTGGTGGTTGATTTGAATGTTTCTGATTGCTCAGCAGGGGGAACGTCTTGTAATTGTAGCCTAAAAGCTCCCACAGGAGCAGTCTGTTTTTGTGTTTTATACCCAGACTTACCAGTTTATTTCCAGACAAAGCAACTTCTACAGCACATTGAGGTATATGAGGAATGACCTAAAACCTCAGGTAATCAGTTGTGTTTCCCCCAGCCCCCCTCTCTCGATTTAAACTGCAGCTTGTTTTGTTTTGACAGCCTGTTTTAATCAGTTCAAGTGTAGCCTCTGTTCGTTGGCATGTTTGACTTGCAGCAGCATCAGCATGGATTTAGATGAATGGCAACTTTTTACACTTTAACAGAGGGGAGCCAGGCTGTAAAAAAAAAACAAAAAAACAGTGTAGCTGTTTAATTTAGAAGAAAACAACAGCAAATAAACAGCTGTTGAGGAATCCAGGGCAAGTCTTCACCGAGCGCTCCTCTAAACAGCTGCGTCATTTTGGCTCAAAGGAGATACTATTGATATTTCCATTAAAACCTCCATTGTTTGGTTTGGGCCAGAGATGAATGGACTCGTTTTCATAGAGGGGATGCGGCTAATTGGCGCTTATATTCTGAGGACTAAATTTTCCATTAGGAGTGCGAATGTTGCTGTCACTTCCATCCATCACCATCTATGTGTTCTCTGCACTGAGGCAGTCCGGCTGTGGCTGAAAAATGTTTTTGTGATCAAACATTATTGACTCGCGCAGTCAATAACCTTGGCAACAGTAGTTCCTCTTTCCAGAACCGCACATCACAGCACGTTGGGGTAGTGGGGGCAGGGGAGGCTTTTTCCGAGCTTTGGTTAGGGCTTTGTGGTGACGCTGACAGCCTTGCGAGTAGACGCATTCAAGTCAGACTGAGAACTACCACTCTGTATTCAAGAAATCTACTTTCAGTCATTTCAATCACAAGAGAAATAACTCAAACTTTCTCTCATCTCACTGTCTATTAGTTAGACACTTGTTATATCTCTTCCTTCTTTTCATTTTGCCCAGTCCTTTCTTGCATTTCAGTCCCTTTTCCCCTTCACTTCTGCTCTGCACTCTCTTTTGCATTTCCAGCGGAATTAATCAAGCGTGTTCTTGTGTGGCTTGACTTCATTACATTGTAATGAAGCTTAGCCTCAGGTGCAGTGAAGGAAACGGCTTAAGCAGAAAGCAGCATTGCCCTTGTACACCATTATCTGAAACCAGTTTCACACAAAGAGACTGCGGAGCAGATTATTCAAGATAAAAATTACCATTTCAACCCCCTCTTCCTGATGAGCGTTACTGCTTTCTGTCAAAACCCAAGTTTAATAAAAGCTGAAATATTAGTATTTTGCCGTGTCATCTTCCACTCTTTCGACCTTTGTCATTCTGTTTTAAGTCTACACAGGCCCTGTTGCTTTATCTTTTGCCTTTTTTGTCCCAGTAATGAGCCATTTTTCGCCTCTTAACATCTGCCAAACTTGGAATGTTTTGCATTCGAGACCCATCTCCCATGCCTGAGGATTCAGGCTTCCTTTTGATTTTCCCTCGTTCCTTTGCCTCTCTTTTTCCGAGTCTCTCGCCGCTCTACTTTGTAGACCGAGTTTGCTGACAAACTTTCTTACCCAGCTTTTGGCTGCGGCCGTGTCTGATGAAAGGTAATTTGGAGCTCGTTCTGAACAAGGCACTCTTCTTGATATTGTGCATTACCGAAGAGTAATGGGAACCTGGGGAGGGACGTGGTGGAGGGTATGAGCTTAATCAGAAACACAGGTTTTTTCTGTGGGCACAGTGAGGTTTGTCCAAAAGAAAACACTGCTTTAAACTTCACTATCATTGTATTCAAGCGGGCAACATCTGCGGTTGCAGACGAAGCATCTGGCTTTACTTTAGAGCTTAAAGTGAACTTTCCCCTTGTCAAGAACTTGAGGAGGCGACCTTGCTCTTGCAGGCCCTTACCATGGCTTTCTCTATGCACATGTTTTTTTTTCCTCATGTGGTGGTAGAGAACCAGTGTTAAATGAATTGCTTTAGAGGTTTGAAAATTCACAAGAAGCAGCCTTTTTGGGATGATTACCAGGGGTGGTATCCTCGTCTTAAATTACAGTGCCACAAGTCCAATAAACGGAGTGTTTTAGTCTCATTTTCACCGTGACTGCTGCTTCTGCAGGAGCCGCTTATGAAACCCATGATCTAGTTAGTATCATATCAATTGGTATACTCTTCTGCTCCAGGTTACCACAAGTACAGCATCAGGGATTGGCCATATGTGATGGATTTGTGTGTGAAGCTGGCAATATTGCAAGCATCTAAACACTCCAGTTGGCTTTCATTAACAGAAAAAAAAGCAATGTGCAAATTAACCTTTCACTTCGAAGAGTTATTGACATAATCCAGGTAATGCCCCAGAGATAATTGCGGTCTGAACGTTGATTCTGGCAAAGAAGAGGAAGTTATGCGTCCTCCCTGTGTAAGCCGCAAGCTTGTGCATGTCATTATTACACGTGTTCAGGTCTCGTTCTGGGCTTGTTCTGACTCGCCCCAGCTATCTGTTGCTTTTTTGCAAGGATACAGGGGTGAAGTACTTTTCGGCCCCGCCGGGGTTGTGTTACATGGTTTTGCGAGCTGTTCATTCTTCCTAGTTAAATGTCATATCTGCTTGGAAAATGTTGCAGTCATTTCTGAGCCCTGACTGCCTGTGTCAGACGTTAAATGGCACTTGAATTCAGCTCTTGTAACAGCGGGATATGCAGTTTTCCTCTCAAGCATTTAGCATTCTCTCACTCCCTGCAGCAGAAGACACACACACATCCTTTTCACTCATATTGAAGTTGTTACGAATCTCATTCACTAATGATTAGCCTTATCTAAGATCTCTCATTTTGTCATATTTGCGCACTTTAATGTGAATATGAGTTTTTGCGGTTGAGTGAATATTCCAGAAATTCTTCATTTCTGTCAATTTCCAGTTTTGCTCTTTAAGAATCGTATCATTTATCACTCCAGCTGTTTTGTCAGAGTCAACCCGAAGTGAACCTGATGATCTTTTAGTTTCTATTCCTCCAGTTGTTTTGATTAAAGAATTATATTTCTATCATATCTTGGGTTGATGTTGGCATGGAGTACCATATTCAGATACTTTCCTCTAAATAAGCCTTTCCAACCTGGAACCTTGGGATCCCAAGATAAATTCAGGGGGTTTCCAGATCATTGTGAAAAAGACAAAAAAAAAAAAGAGAATTAACCCATGTTTATCAAAATTATCAGGGCTGTCAAAATGAACACTTCTAATACAAAAATAGATTAATCTGTGAAATTAATCTGTTTATTTTTAATGAAGTAATGCATAAAGAACAAACTTATTACCCATGGCATATAAACAAAATCTGAATTTGGCTTGTTGGTGCTTTGTTACGGTGGCAAAGTGACTCCACCAAAGACCACTTTATTCTCCTCATCCTCTCAAACACCAACCTATGTTATCTTAAGCGTTGTTGCTTTAAAAGTTTGGGAATCGCTGCTTTAAATTATTCAGTCAAAAAGCCTAAATATGTTTCAGCTTAATTATGATAATGAAATAAATTAAAGCTGTCCCATATTTGTAGAAATTAAGTCTACTTTTAAGCAGAGTTTGAAACCCCTTTTCAGATTTAATCAAACCGCCACTGTCTTTATTTGCGGCTTATTTTCGAGAAGGAAATGAAATGTCACTTTTGCTCTACATATACGCTAATACTGAGAACAGAAACTGCATGAATTGTGTTTTTCTTTGTCTTCAGACATGTTTAGAACAGCTGTCTTTAGCATTCCTCTTTTGGACGTGGTCTATTTTTACATTAGTCATGTCGGCCTGGTATTTTCACACGGAAGTGAGAGGTAAGAACAAGTTTATACTGCTCTTATCTGACACCCTCTCACAGGCACACGTCTCTCACAGCCGCTGCTCTCTTAGCTGCGTTTAACCCCCGTGTCTTTCCAGATGTCAGCCTCTTCGATTTGAAGGCGAAATCCAAGAAACACATCGACACACACGCTAATAGCACTAGTGTGCCTCCTTGTTAACCATGCCCTCTCAAGTCAGCTGTCTTAATAGGCGTGTCCTAATCAGCTCTAATTGAGAACGGCTAATTTGCAAGGCCTGAGTCATTGTCTTTCTCAAAGCGCCTTATAAGACGCTTTGCTGAAAAGCTAATTGGGGGGTCTAACATGGCTTCATCAGGGTGAAACTACGAGGGGCTTCCTGAGAGCTTTGTTCCTCTTTTTCTTTCACACATTGCTCTTCAAGATTCAGTACTCCGCTGGCATCGGTTAGCTTAGCGAGGGCATCCGCAGATTCCATTTCCCCCCCTTCGATCACAAACGTTATTTTAGCGACACTAGCCATTTTCAAAGAAGCAACTTCAAAGCGTGTTTAAAAGGAAGCAGGGTAGCGCTGATCAAAGGTTAAATTCTACACAGCGTGACTCTTTTCACAATGCATAGGGAGATTTCTTCAAGATTATCAAGATCAGTTTAACTGCAATATGGAGACGGCGAGTTATTTTGTTGGGAGACTTGAGTAAATGTGCCTGATATTTTTGTATCTGCAGAGTGGAGTCGTGGGAGAAATCCTCCTCAAAGTGCCGCACATTTTATTTACGCCAGGGGAAGATGTAGATTTCTTCTCAGTTTGATCACTGCCACTGTACATTCCTCTTTTTCCCTATTTGTATTTATTTGTCTTGCTTTTTGGGTGAAATGCAAGACATCTTTCTGGGGTTTTTTTAAACAAAAAAAGAGCAACAGCATAGGCAAGTTTATTGCATTGGCTGTGAGCCAGCTCATTTAGTCTCAAAGTAATGAAATCTCTCAAATGACCCAAACAATTCAAATTTGTGAGACAGTTTTATATGCTGGAGAAAGGTGCTTTCTGGCTTTATTGGTGGTATCACATTTTAGGAAGTGGGGTAAGAGGGAGAAATGAAATAAGTCTCTCACATTGATATCAATGACCAAAGGGACAATTGTGGATTTATGAAATGTAGGTTCTTTGTTGATTTTACCCTTGGTGGTGAGTTTTCCTCTTCCTTTCTGTTTGTTTCAGGACTGCTGGCTCAAGTTCGCACTCAGACATCAAGAAGAGGCTCCATGATGCACTGGCGGCTGCCAGAAGCTGGCCCAAGGCAGCTGTGCCAACCATGCCCCTCCCTTACACTGTAGAAGCATCCCCTGCGCACCATGACGGAGAGGCATTGAGGTTCACTCCCTGACGATTATCTCAATCCTCTCCTCTCCCCTTCCCTTCGTATCCTCCATCCCCATCATGCTGCGCTTCTTGCCCCTCAAGCTCGGCCGCCTCTACCGCTGTCTGAAGCTCCTGCTGTTGGTGGGATTGTCCGTCATCTTGCTGATGAACACCCACACCCTGTTCGCCTCCTTCCAAAAGAACGAGCTCACAGACCGGCGGTTCATCAACCTCAACAAGTGTCCCGCCTGCTTTGGCACCAGCTGGTGCCGCAAGTTCATGAACGGTCAGGTTTCCTTCGAGACTTGGGGCCGCCTGCGATTCCTAGATGTATTTAATGTCAAGAATGTTTACTTCGCCCAGTACGGAGAGCCCAGGGAGGGGACCCGGCGCGTGGTGCTCAAAAGACTGGGCTCCAACCAGGAACTGGCCGAGATTGACCAGAAAATCTGCAAGAGGGCCACAGGCAGGCCTCGCTGTGACCTCATCCAGGCTATGTACAAGACTGAATTTGCCCGGATCAACGGGGACGTTCGTCTGCTTACTCCGGAGGTGGTGGAGGGCTGGTCGGACCTGGTGCACTGCCCCTCACAGAGGTTGCTGGACCGAGTGGTGCGCAGGTACGCCGAGACCAAGGACTCCGGCAGCTTCCTGCTGAAGAACCTGAAGGACACGGAAAGGATGCAGCTGCTCATGACTTTGGCATTCAACCCGGAGCCTCTCGTATTACAGGTGCTGGCTGTTTAAACTTTTCTTTAAGATTATTTCTGAGAGTTTGTGTCTGCGTGTGTGTGTGCAGCCCTTTCAAGCAGAGTGATATTTGACTGTTGCTATCTTTGAGGTAAATATTAAATGGATATAAAGGGATGTCTGTCAGCTGATCTGGGGCAGCAGGTGTGTTCTTGCGACGGTTACTGGATTACGCAAGGACGATCAGAGCATCAGAACAAAGCAGAGCAGGGTGTTGGCCCCCCCAGTAAATTACAGGGTGGGGATCATCATTTTTCCTTCCTCTTCCATAGATCTGAGATGCACCATCACACCCTCCCTTAACTCCAGTCTACATCAGGACTCTCTACGTGGAGCATGAATATTCCCCCTCCTAGAACAGAGACAGGTTCAAGAGCTGTGGCCTCTGAAAAAAAACACGAGATTTTGGCTGGCGGCAAAACTGCATATTTAAGACAAAATGATTTATTGAATTATTGGAATTTATTGGTTTGAATTATTCACGGATGCATTTGTAAATGGTCCAAGTTGTTTTTAATCTTAATACATGTCCGTGTCCTCTGGATTCCCGTCAGTTGTGGGTGACTTGAATGGAGGAATATCCGGGAGATTCTTCAGTGAGATTAGCACCACTCCTCTTCATCTTTTATGAATCTCTTGAAATATTTTTTCTGAATTCATTCTAGTGTATTTCAACACAAAAAGATATTTAGTTGAAAGTTGAGTCGTATTTGCAAGACGGTAGAAGGTTTTGGGTTTTAATCCCGATTGTCAACATTAGACCGTTTTGACTGTGACGTCATGGATTAAGTCAACCAGTGTTGACATGTTCCAGAATAAAATGGGATGCTTGTTTAATTTGACTTTGAAAGCATGTTTAGGTGCAAAATTCCGCCCAGTTTTTTTTTTTGTGATCCTGCACGACGAAGCAGCCGCTCTATATGCCACACGGACACAGTCCACATCCTTTTCCCTCCCTGATTTACGGGCAGCCAATCAATTTCAATTTCAATCTGGCATTGACTGCGTCTCGTAAGAGGACAGAACAACAATGGTCTTGGCCCCTGTAGACATTCAATAATGTGCGCTGACCCCCCCCCCCACCTCCCCTTACACACAGGACGAGACACCTCTGGGCAATTTGGAGGACAAAAGGCGAAATCAGCTTTTTAGTCCTGTCAATCTATAAAATCTGATTAGCCTTGTGTGACCGCTTGCTGTCCCCTTGCTTCCTCCCTCCATCCCCCAGTGTCCCCGCCTGCGTCTCTCTTCCACTTTTTCAGCCTCCACAGATAACGCCATCAGTGTTTTTAACGCCATTATGCATCAGTTCATAGGCTCGGTGAATCACCCCTCTCCGCATCCCTTATCTTGCACACAGCTCCAGACATCTCACACCAACACATCGCGCGCACACATTGTCCACAGCTCTCTTCATATCCCGCTGTCGGTAGCCCTCGCATGTTTACAGGGGGCTCCATGAATTCTTTATCTGGCGGTGAACTTGTGACTTGTAGGGTAGCACTCAGGGGAGGTAACGCACAAAGGGAAGGGCCTCACATCTCATAGGTTCACATATCCCGAGCACCTCGACTGTTCGTCAGCATCACTGAATTCGAAAGATGAGAAAATTTGCCGAGAGACCCTACACACAAGGTTGGGCAGCAGTAGACCATGAAGAATTAATGGCATCTATAGAGGTTGAACAGCAGACGTGTTGTACTACAACACCTTCCTCTCCTTTTTTTTTTTTGCTAGATGTGAGACGGCTGCATGGGGATTCAGTTTTAACATCCTAAGTTTTTTTAACCTGCTATTTGTATAAATCCAATCCTTATCAACTAATGATGTGTCTCCTTTTCAGGCCAGAAATTGTACTTTTTGTAGAGAGACACCTCTCATGAGTCAGTTGTAGCTGCTTGTTTCACTGAAAAAAATGTCTTCCCATCACCAGTCAGCACTGTTATGGTTTAGCGGGGAGGGGGTTCGTTGTCTCTACCCTCTCGCTTTTTACAGTTAAACAATGCGAAGAGCATTTCTGCCGCCCGCTCAGCGAGCTGCGCTCTCTCTTAGAGGGGCTTCTGTTTCCAGTCTTTTGAAGCCACAGGCAGTAAATCGGCCCTGATTCACTATGAGAAACCAGACCTTCTTTGTCAGTGGGGAACAGTCTGCTGTGTTGTTTTTGAGTCTGGCCAACAATGCGTTTTTTGTGTGCTCGCTGGTACACAAGTGCGCACACGTACATGCGGACGCACACGCCACCCCCACTTTTCTGTCACGTGGACGACTATTTGGCTTTGGGGGATAAATATTTTTGGAAGACAAAAATGATGAACAAGAAATTCCTTGTTGAATAAGAAGCATCTTATCCACCGTGATCTTCCTTCTCCCTTCGCTGTTTCTTACCAATTCTGTTAAATTGGTTTAGAAATCTTTCTCTGCTGTGATTAATCTACTTTTGTCAAGGTCTTGTCTCGTCGCCAACCAGAGGAATTACATGATCCTGTTTAATTTCACCCCTATTCAACATTAACTTGGTTTGCATGAGAAGTGAGTAATTCACTCAACTCATTTCCATGGCTTGAATCTTATTTGCCGTCCATGGGTTTTTTCTCCTCCAGCTACATGACTCACTGATTCATCAGGTGATGGTGGTGTTTGATGGAGTACATCTGGCCCAACCTTAAATTAGTTCGATTTTAGCCCAGCCTTCCCTTCCAAATCATTAAGCATGGTGGGTTAGCTGGAAGCATGTGACTGCACTTGCACCCTTTTTGGTCCTCAGCCCTGTTGTGCTCAGTGAAGCCTAGAATAGGATGTGACAGGCCTGTGGGGTTAACTCAGTCAGCGGCACTCTCATCTCCTCTAAACTCAAATGTGTGCGGCCCCATGCACCCCTCACCCTGTTTTCATCTTTCCCCTCCTTCCATCCATCCAACACATTCACCTCACCTGACAAGGAGACGTCAGAAGGTACATGTTGTTTTTTCCCGAACAGAGACGTCCCGCAATGATGCTAAACTAGAAAAGAGACGAAAAGGCGAAGATTACATTTCTGACCTTTCTGCCATTCCTCTGAAGATTTTTTGGCAGCCTGATTTTAATGTAGATGTGAAACATAAACATTCAGACTGCACGGAGAAAATCCCATTTCTAAATGAGATCATACCTCTTTGGTATGCTGATTAATGAGGCTCTTTGTGATCCTCCATCAATTAAAGAAGCAAAGCCAAAGCAAACAAGAGAGTTTTTGCCGTTTATAAAGAGAGGCAAAGTTTGTTCCTCAGCCGTGACCCACTAAAACTTTTTATTTTTTGATAAGAAGACTAAATTAAATGCTTCAGATTAAATGATTCATGGCTGCTTACACAAGGTATGAGTCAGTAATCGCATAGCGTTGAATGGAGAATAAATAAGTAAAAAAAAAAAGTAACAAGATGGGGATTTTGTGTAAAGTCTTGGGGAAGGCTTATAATTATTAAACAGGGACTTTTTTCATTTTCTGACCACATTATCTGTCATACCAAAGCAAATATTTCTTTGTTTTGGTGGATAATATATCAAGTAAATGAGAGAAAAACCTCTAAGCGTCTATTTTCATTTAACAGGTTTTATTGTTTTACAAATGCACTTGCTTCAGTCGTAATTCCTCTCATCGTTCTTGTGCTGCTGTCACTTAAACATCATTTTCCATAAATGACTGAAACCCTGTGACCAAAACTGAAAAGGACAGAAAACAATCCAACTTCAAAAATGTCCGTATGATTTAAATAAAACAAGAGGGATTGCTCTAAATGTTCTAAAAAAATCTGATTGAATGTTGACGTTAATGAAATTTACAAAGATCCATTTGTTGGATCCATTTTAAGCTGTTTTACAACAAGGACTAGTTTAAACCTGTTCTAAATGCTGCGGTGTTAAGCCGTTCATATCTCAATGTTAGGTTGTTGCATTCAAATATAGAGCAATTCATCTTTTGATGCCATCACATGGATTAATCCTTTGTCTTGTGGAAAAAAAAAAACAATAAAAATGGAATTCTGCGTGAGCACTGAAC
>JAVQJG010258063.1:0-15541 GCA_036024015.1 Craterocephalus amniculus | reverse complement strand
AATAATTAATTAGATAAAGCTGTGTCTAGATTCGGGCTAAAATATAGACCGATTATAGACGGCGAATTTCGGTCTAAAGCCGAGACGAGACGTCTAACAGACGTCTAGTGCTCAGTGGGAAACAGACGTTGCTGATGGACACAGCAATGCCTCTAGCAAAAGACTTATTTCTTCTCTTCATCTCTTGGTCTTATACCCAAAATAAAAGTAGAAATTAGGAGTTCATGCAACCGTTAAATATTTTATGGCAAACATAATTATGCCTGACACATACACACAACGTTGATATCAGTCATAAGCAGCACAGTCTCCTCCGCTCCTCTGGCGCTCAGCAAACACAGGTACGATTATTGCCACAGAGCCTTCGGCTGATCCAATCTAGCATCAGCAGATTAGGAAGGTAAAAGGAGCACAAGGTCCAATATGATCACATTTTTCTTAATCCAAAAGTCTCACAAAGCAGCAAGTTGTGAGTAAACACAAAGAAATTGGTGAAATTCAGCAGAAAATAAATATGACCCTGGGTATTTCTAGAGGGTTATAATGTTATAATACATTGAAAGGGTTTATTTTGTTATGACCTGTACACTTATTATAACATGCATGCTGGATTCAGAACCTTCCATCTAGGTAAACAAGTGTCACTTTATAATTTTCTACATGCAAACTCAAAAAGTGGGAAAAAGGTGACAAAGTAAATCTCTTAAGGAGAGGGATGTTCTTCAACTTCTAAAGCTTTCTTGAACTGGAAAAGAACTTCCCTGTGCCAGGGCTCCCTATTCATGAACACAAATGTTTGTTAGGAGGACTTACCCAAACAAAATCTGGCAGCATTAGATGGACAATCCTTGATGTTCGGCATTACGTCCTTCAGGCTTTTCCCCCCACTGCATTAAACTTTTTACTCAGCCGTGGGGCAAGTTTCCAGTAAGGTGAAGTAAAATAATTTGGGTCAAAATGTAACTGAGTGAAAATAAAATTCTTTGTTTCAAAACTACTTACAAAATAAATTACTCACCAAACTACTCATCTACAATAACGTGAGTAAATATAATTTATTACTTCCCACCACTGCTACCCTCCCGAATATGTTTCACTTTGAATTGAGTCACATTGTAGGGAAACTATTCACTGATGTTAGCTGGCGTGCTAACAAACAGATTAAATTTTCCATCATCAAGTTTAACCTGTTGGAAATTAAGAGAAACGGACAGACACTCTACACACCATGTCGTTACACAGCAGATTTTAATGTTTAACAGAAAACCAGAATTACCTCCAAACAACCTTTGGTGGTCTTGGGTCTGGAGAAGCTAAGTTTTAGTCGCTAGTGTGCTAACAGAGGTCCATCCACACAGGACATTGGCCCTTTACCCCTCCTAAATGCTAGCTGGGGGCTGAAACATGTGAAAGCAGAACTGAATTAAAAAGGTAAAAATCAGGATAAGTATTATCTGCTGACACATTCCATCAAAGATGTTTTATTGTGAAGACAACAGTGTACCCCATTATTTTCCTGAGGGTTACTCTTCTGACACTTTGATTGACGATAAAAGCTGTGTCATCACAGAGAGGACTTTGTCATGCCTCACAAGGACCAGCAGGAGCCGTCCACCGTTGCCAGTTTCTCACATTTCTTAATGTTGGCTTTTATATTTAAGTTTCTAGGAGATTTATATGTTAGCATTCAGCCAAAATACATCCAACAGTGAATCATGTAAAATGTGATCTTTCTGTTCCAGTTACTTGATAATGATAAAACATCCATTGCTTTAAGAGCAAAAACCTGAACCAGTCCTGCAGCCATGAGGAGGGGATAAGAGGACGTTGCTAGCTCATCAGGACAGTCTTACAACAGCTGTTATCAGAGGACTCTTTGTTTCCCTTTGAGACACTGGTTTAATGTTCCTCAATGGACTGATTTAATCTAATTTTATAATTAAACAGGAGAAGGTTAGATTTGCAATCTGCACCCTTTGTATCAATTCAAATATAATTTGTTTAAGATTTTAGGAAAATTTCAGATTACACTTATGAGTGTGCATATAACTATGATTCTGAAGAACTGTCATTGATATGGATTTCACATCATAATCACTGTTCAGTACAGTATAAACCTATATTATTATGAGGAACTAGTGTCATATTTTTGATAAAAGAGGCTTTTTGTTTCCCTTCTGAGTTCGCTTGGAGCACAGGTATTGGTCAAATGAGTCTAAGCCATTTTATCACAAAGCAAAAACTTTAAACATGTTTGGCAAAATAAAATTCCAACACCATCTGCTTTGCCTGACAATGATTCAGCTTTTTATTACCTTTCTAGAAAATTAATCTGCTTTCAGATTGTATACTCATTATCTGTTTTTTCATTATGGTGCTGGCTGCACCGGTCATTTTCAGTCCAGGTCCAAATGACTGTTTTCCTTTCATGTTTTAGTTATTTTAATCTCTGATGTCTTTCCTTCTCTCTGGGTACAAAGCAGTTTCTTTATTGCAATCAACACTGGGAATGTTTGGGAGGCATAGTGATACTATGCTATACTAAAGAAACGTATCAAAACACTCAACCTTGTTATTGTTGGTGCATGCCCACACACTGGCAAACATGAGCTCCTGATGTATCATAACAATCCCAGGTTATGGTACTGGTCTACGTTCCGCCAAAAGCAGCACTTCTATCATGTATGCTCATTAACTTGGCACATCCCTGCTGCTTTCTGGTCTTCTTTTGTCTGACTAGTGCCAAATGGCCCCCTTCAATTGAACATTCAGAGACATCCCATTAGGCAGAGTATTAAAAATGAATGCCATTGTAGAGATTTAAAGTGATTGCACTAAAAACGAATTTTTTTACACTCAGAAATGTCCAGTTTTCCAACTCCTCTGCCACTTTTTGAATGCTTTCAATCAATGCAGTGTAAGAGGACCATTAAGGAAAAATGAAAGACTTGGGAGCTATGATTTGATCTAATACCAGTTTGCATATTTTATTTATTAACAGCAGCCAGTTAGATTAAATTGCACAGTGTGGCAAGGCAGTTGACATAATTCCTGGCAGCAAGTGTCATAAATGGGTCAAGGGGACTTGAGTTCCTGTGCAGATATGTACAAGTTCCAAACCAAAACCGTGAGCAGCTCTGTTTGATTATCACTTTTCTTTTAATCATAAGATGATGTGTTAATTTTCTCGTCATCTCAAGAAAACGGTCCCTCTCGAGTTGTAATGTCAGCCTCTAAGGCCTATTTGAAAAGATTTGGAGTTGGAGCAACCACCCATTTGAGAAGATATCTGGAAGTCATGGCCATTAAAACTAAGTGATTCTAACCTTATTGAATGTTTTTCTGTGTGTGTTTGCTTTGTGATGGACAAGGAACAGCTCCAGCCCCCTAGCAACCTGCATTTCAATAATCCATTATTTGTTTTCTGGAGATAGTCAGATAAACTATCCCGTTATCAGAAGAAAATGCGCTCCTGTCCGCTCTCGGTTGCCATATTATGAAAAGGTGGATTTTAAACTTTAGTTTACGTGTTCATGTGATGAGCAGAATTTATGTTGATGGCACATTTGCAGAGTTTGCTTTCGAGAATTTGTGCAGTTATTCTTGCCAACTCAACACCTGCTGCAAGATTGCAGATTTGACATATTGCAAGATGTTGAACTAGCAGCAGGTGGGGAGGCCGGTGGCATTGATCCTCGCTCACAGTGTGGTGTGATCATTACAGGTTTTCAGACTGTGCCTGTTATTTCCTGTCAAACAATACAACATTTGTGAACTCCAAGGGAATCTAACAGTCAGCTCAGAAATCTGGCTTGGAATGTGTTGACCGAAAAGCACTCCTGTTTAGCAGTCCGTCAGCCAACTCGGAGTCTAATAGGTGTTGCCATGGCAGAAGGCATCTGTGTGGAATGAGTAAGTAATAGCTCTGTCTTTGCTGAAGTGGCTCAGTGCCTCTCCACTCTCCCTGTGTAGGAGCAACAGCAGGACCCGCAGAGACTCTGAGAATCTGGGCGTGTATTTTTTTGCTGCATTTACATTAGCAATGCTCTTTCATTAATCAGCATTAACCCAGTTCCACAGGGAACCCGATTCATGTGGCGATCCCACGGGGAGCACTCCATCCTCTCTCATTTGAGGCACAAAAATGAAGCAGAGTCTGTGAAAAAAGACCGTCTGATTAAAAGCATCGGTTTCTGTGCAGAACCTCTCAAAAGATGATGATGAATATTTTGTGGCTTTTATAAGCTTCTGATGAGCTGAGGCATTGAATACAAATATAAGTATTACTCACCAGGGTTGCATCCTATTCCAGGAAATGCAGCAGGGGTGGCTATGCCCCACTAGAATGTGTAATTATCATCTTTTATGATCTTCACTTTTACAAGCTACAGTAATCAAGTAGCAACTGGGCCACCTCTTTTAGTGATCGTCTGAGGGTATTACTTTCCCCCTTTCAACCCACATCAAAGGCAACGTGGCTTGATCAGGATGGTTCCTTAAACCTTACATATTTCTCTTTCATCTCTCTTGACATTCTGTATCAGATCATTACTGTATTTCTCTAATGTGGAAGATTAGATGAAAGAATAAAATAAGCACTGCAATAACAGCACTTTTCAAACTGAATGAGGATTTCTGATGCAGCCGGTTTAGGGGTAAAAAACGTTTTCTTGAAGATAATCATGGTTTCAGTTAATATTTAAGCTGGGACTAAAGGACATTACATCAAATATGAAATATGAACTAGGATATTGATTATTACACACAAAAGCTTTACATTTTAAATGAAAAGGGTCCTCAGTGGTGCTGGACATCAGTGACTACATTCAAAGCACCTGGTTATCTTTGCCAAGATGCTCCTTCTAGGGCCAGAACTGCTTGAGCTGGGCAGCACTGTCTCTTTGGATAGGGATCAAGGGAATAAAAAGGACAATTCTACATATAGCAATATTTTCTTTATTGTGTAAACAGGCATCTTGGATTCTATCTCTTCTTTGAGAAATTTCCAGCCAGTAAAAGTCAAGGGGCAACATCAGATTGTCCTTTTCTTTTTCCTCCTCTGAAAATGGCTTTCTTTGCTGAATCAGCCACTGTGCACTTCCAAAATGACTAGTTTGTTGATATCCAGTTGAAGATATGCTAAAGTGGCAAGATATCCCAGAGAAAAAAGAAAATTGTGAAGTGCAGTGTCCCATCCTCGGGAAACAACAACTCGTGAAATCAACATTATTTATGTCATTGTGCCATCAAAGTCAGAAACACATTTTCAAGGTCAGAGTTTATGGTAGGAAAGTTACATAATTCATATCTAAGTCTCTGGTTCTGATGCTGCTGCAAAGTAGGGTGCACAACCCAGAAGATGTGCACTTTTTAGTGCAGACACTGAAGAAGCTCAGCTTCCTCAAGTCTACTCCGTCCTTTTTTATCAATAGTTTTGGAGTTGTATTTCCAGTCTAGCTAATGTTTATGTTTAAGATGAACAAGATCTTTGCATTTAAGAAAATTGCAAATAACAAAATATCAGTTTTTTTTATTGCAGTCATTCTACACTATTATAAACTCTACAAACTTTTATTCAGGTTAAGTTCAATATCTATAGACTTTTTAGAAATAATCTGGGTTAATTAACTGTTTATCAGAGATGAAAGTGTCAGTAATGGAAACACTTGATATAGTCATTGGTTCTTCAGATGCAAAAGAACAGCTGCAGTCGATCTGACAACCTTGAGCTGACAATTTGATAACAGTTTCTGCTCAATTTGCTGAGAGTCAATTACATTCACAAATCATTACTGGTCAACGTGCTGCATATGGGTGTGTGTTGCAATACCTCAGTGGGACATCGAAATTTCTGTTTCTGTTTAAGAAATGAATAGAATGATCTGTATGTGGGTGCAAAATCCTTCATGTTTCAGATGAATGAAAAAAGAAAAATATGATTTGAAATATGGGGCATGCTTGTCTAGACAGAGCTGTTGTTTGTCAGAGTGGAAATGCAGTGATCTGAAGGGGAAAAACAGTTTTTCTGTAAACAAGGCAAAGTCATTAAGTTCCAGAGAGTCATTAAGATTGCCTCCTGAAGAGCAGCAGCTCTCATGTTTCCACAGCCAGCATGATAAAAACTTTCCATCTCTGCATTTTGTCTTTGATATAGAATTTAAAATATTTTCACATTGTCTGCGGGTGCAGTTTCTAAGCTGATAGTAATGGCTAGTAATGAATGAAAAAGGAAGCCAGAAAGCAGACAAACCTAAATCAAATATCTTAATAATTCATCTCAGTCTTGCATTTCATGAAAATGAGACGGTGAGATCAATAATCTCCATTGGCTACTCATGTCTATGAGCAGTTTTTTCTTCATCATGTATCAGTGAGAGGATTCAGGCGTGGCTCTGTGGTCAAATAACCAAAAATCACAATAACTGGGAAGAGAGTGCTGTTATTTATCCCTCTCTATTTTGCATTCTGTTAGTGGACCCTTTAATAGCACGTCTCAGTAAAGTCAGCCAGGACGTCTACCAGCCAGAGCTGCTCCGTAATCCACATGAATGCAAAGCCTCAAATTATTTGCCACTGATTTGAATACCTTTTCACTTTCAGGGAGAAATTCTGCCATCTAAATGCAAAGCAGACTACAGAGAGGCTTTTCTCACATATTTGAATCTATATTAATTTTTATTTATTCTATTCTCATCTAGTAATATGTCAATTGTTAGTTGTTTTCATGCTGTAACTAGATATCTCCAGTATACTAATTAATATAGTTTTGCTCAGTAGACAGGACCAAAAATGTCATATTTGCTTCAGTAAACATGGCAAAATGTAGATTTAGGCCTATAGCTGGATTGGCAATAGATGTCCATTAAATATTTAAATCTAATTCTTATACTGTATTCATGAATATGTCAAATAGCACCATGTCTGAAAACAAGCATTTTCTGACTTTCATGTAATTAATTAGACTTGCCCTCCACTTTATCAGGATTGCTTTGCAGGGTTGGACCCCCCCCCCCGGTTTTCCCCCAGAACTGCTTTAATTCTTGGTGTGATAGATTCAACAAGGTGTTGTAAACATTCCTCAGATGTTTTACTCCATATTGACATGTTAGCATCACAAAGTTTCTGCACATCCATGATGAGAATCTTCTGTTGCACCACATCCCAAAGCTGAAATATTGGATGGAGATGTGGTGACAGTGGAGGCCTTTGGGGTCCAGTAAACTCCTGTCATTTTGGAAATGATCTGAACTTGCTGACATGGTGCATTATCCTGCTGGATGTAGCTATCAACAACATTTTGGTCCAGACAACTGCTGCTATCTGGATAAATTCTCTTCTTCAGACCATTCTCTGAAAACCCTGGAGATGGTTGTGTACGATTCCCAGTGAATCCTCAGCCAAACAAACATGCCATGTTCAAAGCCCCTTAAATGTCCTTTCTCCCTCATTCTGATGTAGTTTTCACTTTATCTTGACCATGCTTAACTGACTAAATGCACTGAGTTGTTATTACATGATTGGCAGGTTAGATATTTGTATCAACTTGTACAACATACCTATTAAATTGGCTGTTGTGAGTCATTTTGTCCCTCTTATTTGAAGCTTAGCAGTCCAGAAGCGAACATGCATTTATGGTGCAGATACTTAAGAAAAATATTTGTTTTTCTGGTAATCTCTGTGAAGATGCTGCAAATATCTGCTCTTGCATACTATAGGTCCTCAGTGTATACGTGTGCTGTGGTTCAGTGTGTGAGCATGTGAAATCCCGGCAGAGGCTGCAAACCAATAAGTGCAGTACATGTTTGTATACAGATACATCGCTGGGTGCAGCCATGCATGCAGCTCTCTTTGGATTGGTGACCACAATTAGGTGCTCTGAACACACAAGCGAACTGTATTAGTGTTCCACGCATGGTGGCTGTTTCTTTTTCCTCTGTGGTGATGTTAAGGGTTTGTTTGCTTTTTCAGAAGAGTATTCATTTATTTTAGCAATTCTAAACTTATTCTTATACATCTTCATGTGAATTGCATAATTACTGTCCACTGGAACAAATTTAAATCTAATTTAATATAAAAACCTTTCTTGTGGCAATAAAAACATTATAAGTATTCACAATATTTCACTAATGCACTTTAAGCTCAAGACTATTTTACGGAGCTTATGAACTATATAAATATAGTTTGTCGGCTGAAATGAAATGCAGTGAGTTGCAAAGTTAATTGTATGTAGAAGTTGTCACACAGCGAGTGAATAAAGCCTCCAGATATTACTGGTGAATATGATGTATAAATGCCCAGTGGGTTCACTCTAAGCTCTGTAGATTTGATTTTGTTGGCGTGTTACTGAACAGTGTGACCCCGGAGTACTTTCAGCCCACTGCCCTTATGTATCATTGTTCTGTCGTCTTCATTCATCTCTGTCATTGATTCATCTGTGGAATTGCTTTTGCCATGATGCAATTTGAGGAGGAGGTCTGCTGCACACAGAGGGTGTTCACCTCTGACCTCCCTCATAAATCATCCCCACTAATAAAATTGACTCGTCCCATTCTTTTCTCTATTTGTGGTTTCCTGCAGGGTCAAAGCTAAAAAAGGGGTGAACCTGCTGCAGACCAAGTCAAAGAACGCCCAGTGGGAAGTGGACTGGGAGGTGCAGTCCGGCGCCAAGCATTCCATCACCACCATCGATGTGAACAAGAACAAAGCCGTCAAGCAGGGGTGAGTCAACAACCTGGGGCCTGAACACACCGAGCCTGTCCAAGCAAGTGCTCCAGCTGGTGATGTCTGCCCCCGCTACACAGACACTCACATCTTTCTTTCTTAACAATGGACCGCCAGTCTGCAAAGAGCTTTCCTTTTACCAACCAGTCATACTTCACTGATTACAGACGGCTTTTAAAAGCATGCCCTGTTTTTTTGTAAAGATAAAATTTACCTTTGGCCAAAGGCAGTGATTAAACCACCCTCCTCTTTATCGGACAAAGTTAGATGAGTGCAGATATCATCTGCCTAGTTTCACTACATCTGCTGTTAATTTTGTTTATGTTGAAAGACTGAGATTATTTTGACTGCTGGCATTAAAATACCTCTGAGATGAGATCTAGTCTGAGTGCAGTAATAATGCCAAAGCGTAAACACAGCCAGTCACAGTGCTGTAGCATCAGTCAGGTCAGTAATACGCTGGAATCTATGGCAAATGCAACTAATAGTGAAACTGCAGTTGCTAAGAGCTTCATGCAGTTTGGAAGGTGTGTACTTTGTTAATGCTTTTGCTTTTAGGAGCAGCCTAATGGTACGGTGGCCCAGAAGTGTCAAAGTGAATAAAAGCCACAACACAACAAAATAAGCCACAACACTACAAAATTAACCTAAACACAACAAAATTAGCCACAACACAACAAAATAAGCCACAACACTACAAAATTAACCGCACCACAACACAATAAGCTACAACATTACAAAATTAACCACAACACTACACAATTACCCACAACACTACAAAATTAACCACACCACAACACAATTAGCTACAACACTAAAAAATTAACCACAACACTACAAAATTAACTGCAACACTGGTGTGCATAATTGTGTGATGTTGTGGTTATTTTGGAATGTTGTGGCTTATTGTGTTGTGTTGCGGTTCATTTTGTAATGTTGTGTCTTATTTTGTTATGTTGCGGATTCATTTCTAAGGGCCGGTGTCGTTGCCCGATCTGTATCTCTGCCTGATCTGTATTTGTGTGGACTGCGCATGCGCATCACGTCCGCCATCTTGGACACAGAAATACGGCAACAACAACTATTCAGATCTGTTTGGTAAACACATTTTCACTTCTTCACGTTACTTGTTCTCATTTTCACTGTCCCGGTTGCAGAAGCACGTTTTATCCTCCTCTTCCCGTTTACAAACTCACACTGAACATTGATGAAAAAAAGAAATCATCTGGCGCTCAGAACATTTCCCCTTTTAGACAGATGGATGAGACGAGGAGCCCTGCCCCCGTGATGTAATGACGCTTCCCCGCAGAACCACCTCCCACAGGCGACCAGCAGATGGAGCTGTTTTAAATGGGAAACGTGTCGACAATTACACTTTTTAAATAAAAGTATTAAAAGCCTGAGTAACTGATCAGTCCAGGAAGATGTAAATGTGTTTACCAAACAGTTTGGACTAGTTGTTGTTGCCGTATTTCTGTGTCCAAGATGGTGAACGTGATGCGCATGCACAGTCCACACACATACAGATCTTGCAGAAATACGGATCTGGTAGCCACAGCATTGATCCGCTTTAAATGAAAATCCAGTCTAGGAAGACAGATGGTATGATGATGATGTTGTTGTGTTGTAAACAAGATGGACAGGAGCTCCCCCTCTCAGTAGCAGCCACTTTGCTTACAGCTCCAGTCTCCATGCCGGACATCTTGCTTGCAGGCCTGATCACCCTGCAGTATGTCAGCTTGTTTATTATGCAAGCTGTTTAGCTTGGCTCCTGTATCAGCTGGTGATTTGATGTTGCAGTATGTAATAAAGTCAGGAATATGATCCGTGATTCTAAGGGTTAATATTGCATCTTCCCTCCATGTAGCTTATGTAAACACTTGCAGGCCCTAATATGACCTGATCTCTGTTATATGCTGTGCCTCTGGCCTGTTCAGGATTTGATGGAGCAGACACACGAACGTCTTGAAAGGTTTGGTCTTGGTTCAAAGATGGCAGCTCTTTTTAATAATGTGCCTTGCATTCGCTCCCAACCAAAGGAAATCCTGATTTCACTGGCAGTGCTCACCTGTTCCTTTTATCTCTGCACCATAGATTAATATTGCAAACCCTGTAGCTGCTACCTTCATCCTCTCCCCTCTTCCTCTTGTTATCTCTGCATCCCATCTCTCCCAAACACACTCGCTCTTTCACCTCCCCCACTGCCTCCTCTATCCCTCCTCTCTGCTTGTGGATATTGCTTTTTCTTCTCTTCATCTTCCTTGTTTTCTCCACCGCTCCATCTCAATCAAGAATGCCGCAAGTTTTATGAATTCATCAAAATGATCATGGACAATCTAGGGAGGCATGCGGGGAGGCAACAAGGCGAGGCGATGGCGGTTGGAACAGACGGAGGGAAGAGAGAGAGAGAGAGATGTAGGGGAAAGAAGAGCAAAGCGAGGGGTGTTGCTGTACTGCTGAATTTTAATGAGTACCAGGGGGAATTTCTTCAAGTTTTTTTTCCCCCTTGCTCCCTTTCCTTTTTTTCCCCCCTCTTTTATGGGATGCACCCATCTACTACACGGCCCTGTGTCCCTGTCACATCACATAAATGAGCTTTAACGCAGTCTTGCTCTGGCCTGGGCAGAATGGCTAAAAAAGAAAGCAAACAGCGAACCAAAACTTCTAATTGAACTGCCAATTTGTCATGTTTATCTTTTCTGCTTTCCAGCAGCCACGAAAGCTCACACGGGGCACCCGGCACATTCCCGTCCTGGAAACAAGCACAGATGCAAGCTGTGTTTCTTTCCATGACAGTTGTGCAGCTCATTAGTTTATTATTCATTCTTTTCATTAGAGTCTAGCAGATAGCATCACTAGCGTACACACTTGGCATATCTGTACCTAATGCTGTTTTCTTTGTTTCTCATCAGATTTCTCTCCTGTCTGCCACCTCTGTGCCCCTATGCCCTGTGGCTTCTTCACAATATCCATGCCTTGTCTTTTTTCCTGTCTTTCTTTCCCTCTTGGGAAGAGTTTATTATGCTTTGCTCTGACAGCAAAGTACACAGATAAAAGATAATTGCCTGGCTTGACTCCTCCATTGATATGAAAATAGGATTTAAATTATTCACAGTGGTTTAAAAGGTTAGTTGAAGGTTATTACTGCCAGATAGAAGTAGAAAGGAGCAGGGCGGGGTGGAAAAAAAAAAGAGAAAAGTCAGTGTTGCAAGCTGTGGCCGGAAGGTGAGGTGCTTTTCTGAAAGGCTAATTTGCAGTGCAAGCAGCAGAGACATCTTGTGAACAAACCACAAAAGCCTCTCTGGGGGATTTGAACACGCTGGTGGAAGTCAGTTATTAAGCAGCAAATTAAGGGTGGCTTCTCTGCAGAAAAACATTGTCAGCTGTAAATAAGGCTGCACCCAGTCCTGCCCTCGCTCTAATCCTTTTTCTTCGTCTCCTGTCTAGCCTTGCATAGGATTTTCCTAGTCATGCAAAGTTAATAGTGCATCTTGGGTAAATTGAGTATGTGAAAGACTGAAGAGCCGGGTTTAAATCAGGCGGTCCTGTTGGGCGGTAGGTGTTTTGAGGTGGACACGGTGGACTCTGCAGGGGGAGAGGCAGATTTACCTGTTCTCTCGCTGTCGGTGTCTCTGAGGACACATTCAGTGATCACAGCTGGGGTTTGCGGGATTAACGGGGCTCTGAGAAGTCCTCTGCGCTGCCGTTGTATTAGCACAGCATGTGTGTGGGAGGGCTTTGTTATCCCCACTGATAAGGCTCAGACATGTTTTACATGGGAAGGTTGTAGTAGGTGGTCTGTAAATAAAACTATGCTGCCTCGGTTGGTAAAACAGCTGTCTGCTTCTACCCCTTAGCTATTTGACTGTCTCCACGTTTGATTTAAGGTTGAACAAACACTTCATAATTATTTTGAGGTGTTTAATTCTGAAAAACATAACTACTGTAATTAGCTTGTTTCATTGACCTACAAAGCTTTCTAGAGACTCGGCGTGCTGGAGGCAACTTTCACATTGAATAAATTAGCATTTGCTTTTTACAACAGAAATTTGAATAGATATTAATATGGATTTTTTGCCATTTGATTTTATTTCTAGGTTTATATAGCACTTGTATGTTTAAACATCCAGCAGATATTGAGCCATGTGATACTTTAAAGTCAGGTTTATACCCACAGGATGAATGCTGCTGCATGTTAAAGCTCAGTTTTCAGTCTCAAACTTTGTAAAGTTTCTGAGGTTGAATTACTCACGTTTATTGAAATGAAAGGTCTTCTGTTAGCCTGAGTAAAGCCTTAGCTCAGAGTTGGATTTACTTGTGGTAGAATACACTCAAAGATGAGAACTTCTAACAGGTTAAAGAGAAAAACTACAAGGACAATGTCATATGTTTACATCCAGTTATGTTTTAATTAACACATTCTCCTTCTGGAGTGATCGACGGTTTGTTCAGCAGAGGGAAAATAGTTTACATGTGACATTAATCACTGCATGCTTTGAGTTGGGGAACTACGTTATATTTTCTGGCTAAAGACATTGCAGTTGAGTGTTTGATCCATTGAGTGCTATTTAGTTCCTTTGTTTTGAGATGGGACTGGCATAAATACCCAAAAGGTCGGTGAATAGCTAAACAGGGCATTTATATCACTCATACACCTCAACTCGACACCTCATTCCCGTGACTTACTAATGTTTGCCTCACCATAATAGTTTTCCCACCATAGGCAACCTTTGGATTATTTAAAGTTTCATGTGTGTTTTCACACTTTTCCTAGTAAATTTAGCTATTCACTTTCTTCACTTGTTTTTATTGAAATAATTCAAAGTGAAGGCCCCATTTTTCAGCTGTCCCCACCCCAGGAGCCTATTGATTATCTGAAGCCAATCACTTGACAGCAGATTGTCCTTATAGAGCAGCCAAGCTACCGATACAACCCGTGGGCACAAATCTATGCCTTCCCTCTCTGATATTTCTCAGATGTGCGGCGCTTTGATTTCTCTGACCCAACAAGGAGCGCTGGGATTGGTGTGCACTGCAGGAATACTAATGTGTTCTTGGGAAGGTAGTCACTGTTAGCCTGTTGGCAGACCAGAGGGGATTAGCCAAGATTTTCTTCTCTCAGTATACACACCTGTATTAATAATTTCTTTTGAATACAGTCCAAGGCATTGCCATCCTTGAAAAAGATGCTGTTTGAAATAATCAAATTTGGTAGTGAAGTGTCTACAAGCAGGTTGCAATGCAGAAGCAATATCCTAACTCATGTCCTTGAAAGATGTCTTTTTGTTTTTGTTTTGTCATTTTTATAGTGGAGTTTCCTGGAATGTATGACAACCAAACAAAAACAGTTTCTGCCGGTCTCACTGCTGGTAGCTCAGAGGTTTTGTGCTTTGCTTTAAGACAGTGGTTTTTGCTCATGGAGGTAAGGGTGACTCCTCTCTCGGATTTCCTCCTCCAGCAGCTTCCCACCAGTCTTGTAGTCTGGAAACCTCAGTAATAAGTGAATAAATCAGTTGATGTATGGCTAAAGCAAAAGTTGGGCTTCCCAGGCATCCCTTTGATGAGGCCAAATTTGAGTATCAGTCGTAGGCCAGTGCTGCTACCTAGCACACTTCAAACATGTTTAGTGCTAAGCCAATTAGCATGACTTTGCATGGTGTTTATCTTGCTGTGACATGGAGCAGACTGCGCTTAATTGCCTTCTGCCAAACTGGCTAAGGCTAATTTCTACCAGCCTCTAGGACAAAGCAATAATATTATGTTAGTGCTGTTTCAATGCTCCCACTGAGCTAATGCTAATCTACTCATAGTGAACTGTATGTAGTAACAGTCCTTCAGGCTGACTACTTTTTATTTCCATGTAGAATTTATTTACATCTATCATGTTACTGTTCAATTTCTTATCTGGGTTAACCTTAATTACCTTATTATGATTGAGCTCTTCAGTGGATGGAATAATGACAACTGGAAAGTGATTCAGAATATATTCAAGAATGTCGTCTTACTCACGAGGATTTGTTTAAAGCATGATTAAAACCTGCAGGAAAGAAGGGCTGCCAGCAGCTGCTGCACACAAATCTTTTATTGTGGTCTGTACCAACAGTTTGTTTTTCCCACAAATCATTTCAGAAGAAAAGTTATAACTGGTGGAATTCACATTCTTCTAGTGAGTTTTGTGTCTTTCATTCGATGTTTTTTACCCTCTGCAAAAGCTGTCTGCATCCTCTTGTTTTATAACATGGTTATGTGTTTTTCTAAATACCTTCAACGTGAACCTGCAATACAAGTTACATTAAAATTTGTACATCTTTCTGTCGGGTGCTGGCTTACACCTTATGTGAGGCAAAGGAAAACCCTTACAGTAATGCTAATATATGATGTCAATATTTCTGCCAAAAGATGAGACATGGAGTTGATTCCTTCACTAAAGACACTGTTATCCTGAGATTTGTTTACTGTTCAAAGATCAGAGATGAATACAGTAAGATGCCTTTTCTGTGCATGCATGCAAGTAAGTATTATGTGGAAAATAAACAATCCAAGCAACAAGTATATGGGTGGTGGCAAAACTGTCAACATTATACAACTTATACAGCTTTTATTGATAAAAATCAGCTATTTGTACAGCTATTTATTTTGATGTAAGACATTAAGATGCAGGGAGTTTTGGTGAAATCACAGGCGCTTTCAGAGAGGGTTTCTGAACGGGCAGGGATGCATCTTTTTCTTTGGTCACCTATTGATTCCTACTTAGAATTAAGATTTGGTCTATAACTCCGACTATGACAAGTAACTACATATGTTAACTAGAAATTTGAAG
>JAVQJG010258062.1:0-19668 GCA_036024015.1 Craterocephalus amniculus | reverse complement strand
AGCGCGTTACTTTAATACGATTAGATTCTTTATTGTTTTGCGCAAACCGACCTTTCACGTTTGTCGGGACTATACTGCGCTGTTGCTGGTGAGGAGGCGGAGGGATACGTGTGAAACTGGAGAATAGCAGAGGTCGTGTTTTGCTGTGAGCGGTGCTGCTGGCTGAGAATAAAGCAGCATCTCTTGTTGGAGCCAGAAGTTGTCTGCAGGACACGCAGCAGCGTTGCATTATGATTCTGCTCATTTAAGCCTTTTTTTAAGCACTAGCAGGTAAACATAATAATACTGATAATGTGTAAAGCAGGGATCATAAAAAGTCCGGAACCCGGTCTGGATCCCTACTCCGAGACACATCAGACACACACATCTTAACTTTTATCAATTTTATTTTTCAAAGTAACGGAAAAATTACTTTTCTGAGTAATTAGTTATTTTTATGATGCTGTCATTCCGTTACTAACGCAGTTACTTTTAGGGAGAAGTAACGAGTATCTGTAATTAATTACTTTTTTAAAGTAGTGTGCCCAACACTGTGTATATGTGAATTTTTAATTAGTTCATATGCAAGATGTTGCATGTGTGTGTGAATGTGAGAATTGATTTTATGTGTATGTGTGTAGTAGTACAAGTGATAATAGCATTATATGTGTGATGTCATGTGTGTAATGAATTTTGTCTTATATGTCCCCATTTAATACAACGTTGCCTGCAATGCATCACAGCTGTAAACATGAGAACTACATGCTGGCCAAAACTAATTAATTTTGTTAGTAATGGAAAAACACACCATAGGGTAATGCTAACCGAGTTACGTTATTTAAAAGGTTGTATGTTGGTGGATGAGGTTAATGGACTAGCAGCAATTAGGTTCAAGCTGAAAGATGAAGTTAGACCCAAACGTCCTGCAAACAGGGCCCTGTAATATCACTTTAAAAATGTCTGCATTTATGGTCCGCTGTGTTTCAGAAGCATCTGATGGTATGGCTGATTTTCATGGAAGAAGATGGGCTAAAACGTTTTATATTTTGAGTTCTTTCAAGAAGCTTTGGAGGATCCCACGACCCAAGCTGAGTTCAGACCTAACATAAAGTCCAGATCTACAGCCATATTGGATTTTATTAAAAGGGTTGGACATGTTTCACAGGCCAGACAGAGGACTGACTGACCAAGTCTCTATAAAAGTACAGCTTTTACAAGCTTTTAGTGGTGCACCTGTTGACTGTTTATCACGCATGGATGTAACCACAGATGTCACCAAGTGCTTTGTCCACTGCTGTTTTAAATCATTGTCATCATCATTATCATCAGGCTCTTTTGGAGGTGAAACAGCTTATTCTGCTACTGATGCCATGACTTTCACTGGTGTAAGCAGCATGTTCACTGAAACCTGAGCATGTAGAGGAGCATAACGTTCAGTGATGAGTCCAGATTCTGGCTATCACACAGTGTGGAGAACGTACAGAGAGCACTACACTGATTCCTGTGGCAAATGGGTTACAGATTCTGAGGGAGGCAGTGAGATGGTGTGAGCCAGCACCTGCCTTACTTAAAAAAGACTTGTCGTCACTGGGGGAAAACTCAGTGCAGGGAAATATTGAGATGAGTTTAAGCATCCAGTGGCAATCCCATATCTCCCCAGGGTGGGACCAAACTATCCTCCCGGATGACGACGCCTGCCCCCATTTTTTAGTGGTTTGTCAGAGACTCACTTCAGAATTTGGGGGTGGAGAGGATGGATTGGTCTGCCTGCAGCCCCGACTCAACCCCACCGAAGACTTGTGGGATAAGCGTGGGTGTGCTGTTTGCACCAGAGTGACCAACACAACCACATACTAAGCTGGTGACCAGCATGAAGATGAGGTGCAAGGCTGTTGTGGCACTTTATTTATTAACTCCAATAAAGCAGAGATTCTGAACCATGGGGCCGGGACCCATGCACTGAGAGGAGCAGAGCCGGTTCAGACCTCTATGAGTCATCTCACCGGTTCAGACCTCTAAGGAAAAATTCTGGATGGGGGCCTTCCTAACTGAACTGCAAAAACCTTAAACAATTGCACATGACACCCAGTGCTTTAAACATTAAAAGCATATTGCGCACATTGCATAAAACTGACTGTTGCCATGGTGCCACCTTGTGATCCAACTAATTTAGAACTACTCTTCAACAAATTGACTGTGCTGGACCTGTGCTGCTGTACTGGCTGAGGTAGCTGCCCATGACTTATCTGTGCTGGTTAAAGGTGTAAGAGGCTGCAGTCATCTCGTTCCCCGACGGGTAGCTCTGCTTCATCTTCCACTTCGCCTTTCTAGCCTGATGTGTGGGAAATCTGCGACACACACATGGCGAACGGCAGCGTCTTCGCGATAACGTCGTCATGGCTTCGTTTTTTGTTTTTATTATTATCATTTTTAACCCCGTCACGGGGCCTCTATTACTCTGCGGTACCCTACGCAACCTGCGTGGTGTGTGTATTGGGTGAACCGGTACTGGAGAGGAGAACAAAAAACTTTTAGTTTTACATCAGTGGGTCATGAAGGCTGCGGGAATGTGTAGCTTATCATTGAAGACACGAGAAATGATCCTGTTACCCATGAAAAGCTCCTTTGTAGTTTAACTGGTGACAAAAATGTCTCAGTTGTTGAACAAACACCAAGAAGCAGAAGACCTTCAGCTAGCAACTAGCTTGTAATGAAAGTTATGTAGAGGTATTTTGGTTTAGTAATGGATTAAATATCAAAGCAACAGCGAGATCATTTAAACCAATACAGTGTTAATATTTGAATGTGTCCTGGATCATTTTGTAATGGAAAAGTTCTGAACCCTTTTTTGCACCTTTAGATTTGTCCAGATGGATTTTAAAGGGAATGTTTTCAGGGGTATAAGCTTCAACGCCAAGAAGCATCATTACAACGCAGAAGTCATCAACCAAATAAAAAAAAAAAAGGTTGGAAATGGTGAATGTCAGCTCTCTGCCTAGAATTATTCAGAGATGTAGTAAAATGATTCAGTTTTAGGATTGAAAGCCTAAAGGGAAGCCATGTTGACTTGGCTAAAGGTAGCAGGAGCACCTCAACCCAGACGGCTAAAAAAATGTGCATGAGTTAATGCTGCGGTCCTGTTTGCTGCTGGCATCGTTCAGAAGGGAAAACTGTAGTGTGGTTTTGCACTCATTCTGCCAAATAATGGAGTAGCAGGTATTTTCCTTTTCTTGTGTTTCTGGCAGATTACTAGAGCCAAAATCACAATGCAATTATGACCATTATATCACAGAATACATTCTTAGAACAACAAAAAGCAACAAACACCCTGAGCTGTGAAAGTAAGAGTTTACATAAGCTGCAACTTTCAGTAGCACATTTCACAGTATTTATCCAGCAAGAGTGCATCAAGATAGTAAACAAATTACCTAACTCTGCCAGGAAACTGGAAATAAGAAAAGCCTAACTTTTCATAAGAATGGAAGAAAAATCTCAAACTGAAATTCACAGAAAGAAATTACTTTTATTATTAAAATCATTTTCAGATTTGAGCAAGAACATAGCAATTTTGACATCTTTGAAATGTCATTCACATCTTTCTGGGACATGTCTTTATTTCCTTTTGTGCTCCTGAATAATTCAGCTGAAATGTTGATTTTAAATGGAAAAATATTTACAGGTGTAAGGAAGAGCAACAGAAACTTGCAGTTTGATAATATGCTTGGTGCTGTTTGAAATGGTCCATATAATAAAAATGCTTGGAACTAATTAACCAGAGCATTTTGCCTAAACAATCATTATTTTGATATGATGACCAAGGGCAAGTTCTTAACAGCTGAGAACGATGCTGGCAGCAATCTGAATGAAAGAAAAAATCTCAAACATACGGAGGCAGCTTCAAGGCAGACTTCAGGATACAGAATTCAAAGTGTGTGGATTTTGGCTGTAATTCACATAAACAGCATTTAGTCAGAATTCTCATATCCTCAAATGACATGTTATCGAGCTGTGATACTTGCATCTGTTATCTCCACACTCCATGTTCACAGGTGCTAGCTTTAGCTAGCTGTCACAACAACCAAGTCTTAGAGCTAAGGTGATAAGAGAGATAGTAAGTTATTATTTCCCTTGACTTTATAAACTTTGGTGTAATGAAACAAGGTATTGGAGCAGAGAACAAAAATGTGATATCTCTACAACTGAACTGTAGTCTCGCACCATGGGGAAGCTAGTCTTGGATGCTACTATGGCAAATGCTAATGTTAGCAACTCTGTAATGCACTCTCTTTGATCCCCAGCCAAACAGGTTACATGAGATTGCATCATGTTCTGTTGTAACATTAAAATTGAAGCATACAAACAATAAAACACAGATGAACTTCTAGCTCGCTTGCCTCGCTGCCAAACTGTATTAGGTTTGAAATACAGTATAATATAATCCAGTTTTCTCCATATCAAACTAGTGTTCAGCAGTATTCACCAGCATGACATCATGTAAGAATATTTAAGACGGTGTTTTTAACACACACACTCTCTCTGGTTCTCTCTCATTCTTAGTGAAGAAAGACTCCAATCAAATTGCAGGGTTTTTTTTAGTTTCACATTTACTCATAGGTACTTTTTGGCCATATAGCTCCCTGGGGGTAAATGGGACCTCTGAAGCTCCCCTGTGGACTCAGTACTTTGAAGAACTTTGTTTTGATTGCACCTTCACCATCAACACTCTGCACTGTAGCAGATAGGCTACAGGCTACAATGTCCTCTGGTTGGGCATGAAATTTCAGGTTTATGTTGAAAACTTTTGTTCACCTACCTGATTTTTGTGATGGCAGGTGCTGTTTCTGTAGTCAGTCACTTTAGCTGGCTTGACCATCAAAGAGCTGGTGGAGCAACTGAGATGACTGAGTTCTGCAAACTGCATTTTTAACTCTTTGTACAGCTAAACTCAGTAGGACTCTTATAACTAAGCCATACAAGTGATTGTGGGTTTAGCTCCATAAAATCTTCCCATTTCCAAATAAAACAGTTTTTTTCTGGATTAAAAAACTTGTTGTGGACTAACTATTTTACAAGACTACTTTTACAGATGATGTAACAGGACTGTTTTTGTTGCATCTGTTGGAGTACAATATGGCTGCAAAGATAAATTGCATTTGGAACTGGTCTGAAATTAACGGAATACATCATTCACATCTCAAAAAGCTTTCCAACAGTGTATAACCTGTGGGTATTTGGGAGGGAGCATATTTATTTGTCATGTCCTCCCCACAGGACGTCTGGTACCAACGGGTTAAGCAGACTGTGTGCTGTGATGGCTGTGTCATTGCAGATGTTGTTGACATCCAAATCTTGGTGCGCACAAAGTGAGCAGATCAAGATAAAAGGAATACAAATGTTCATTTCTATATTGTTGATTCATACTTGTTTGTTTGTTTTTTAAAAAGCTAACTGTATAAACGATGTCCAAATTTATGTTGAGTCATGCATCAGCCTGTCATGTAGAAGAAGTAGGTGAGCCAAAAGGCAAGAAAAGTCCATCACCTTAGGTGATATACCATTTGCTGACTGGTCATCACACATTACTATTACCCAAGATGTGGTGGGACGCTCCTCCCTATGGAAAAGAGCCAGATTAGGCGGCTTGGACATCTGGAGATGCCTCCCCAGTGAATTATTCTGGGCTTGTCTGATAGCTAAAAGGCCCAAAGGAAGACCCAGGACAGACTGGAGGGATCGTGTCTCTCAACTTGCGTGGGAACACGTTACCTGGGAAGAAGTGGCCAGGAAAAGGGAAGAATTCTTCTCCTGGATAGAAGCTATTGTGATAGTGAGGGTCCTGTCACTATGCCTCCGATTGACCATGTGCCCTGGCAACTTGGCCAAAGGTGATATACCATTTGCTGACTGGTCATCACACATTACTATTACCCAAGATGTGGTGGGACCAATCGTCCTGCCAAGCTATGGTGCTCATTACACCTCAGCAAAGGTTTGCATAGTCACAGCACAATTTATTGAGATTCACACAGAAGTCTTACTACACGTCTCTCTTGTTAAAACAAATTAAACGGGAAAAACACATGATGAAGCCTGGATCCAACAAGACTAGACTGTATCTATTAAGTTTGGAAGTTCTTTAAACAAAATACATGTCTCAGAAGTCTAATCAGAACTGGAACTTGTCCCTTTTTTTCTCCTATGAACAAACATTTTCCGATTTTTGAAAATCATGATTATGTTCAGCTGCTTAGTCTGGCTACATGAACATCTTAAAAAATGGCTGTATTACTCTGTACACAGGGCACATCTCTTCTTCAGTTATCTAGATTCATAAAAAAATAAGTAAAAAATACTTTTCATTTCCATGGTTATGGTATAAATTCCGATCTTTGGGACGGAGTTTTCTCCAGTGAAGTCTGTTACTCTTGTTGTGTTGCCCATCTCTCTGTTTTCATGAGACATGTTCATCCATTTCATTTTCCCTGAGATCTCGATATTCTCAGTTGATGGGAAGTGTTTATCTGAAAAGCTTCCTATAGATGTAACACAAGAGAGTTGATGACATAGTTGCCATGGCAATGTGTATGGTGATTGCTGATTTAAAAACACAATCTCAACCCAAACATCAGTGAGTGGCTGGTGTTGCGCCCGTGAAAAATCCCAGCTCCTGCGAGCAGCTGCTGAGCCTCACAAGCGTCCAAACAGTGTTTTTCTTTGACTCCGGAGCGAAGGAAATTTCTCTGTGTAAATACAGTGTGCAACAGCGAGTATTTTTAGCTTGCCGGTAATCAGTCAATCAGAGATGCATTATGCAGTTTCACACTGCAGCATTGACGGTCTCTGCATGCTCCACAAACAGCCCGTGCTTTTGTGTGGAGTGAAACGTTTCCCTGTGGGCCGACAGGAGAATCACACATGCAAGTTAATGTTACAGGCTGTGCTAGAGTGCTGTACCTGTTTTTTTTTCCCTTTCCACCAGCTATAGGGCTAGAAAGATGGAACCCCCCCCCCCAAGCAGGATTTCCTGCTGACGGTATTAATACTCCCCCTGCTCTTCCTCGCTTTCCGGCTGTGATTCTCTCTCTCCTCCTCTCCCCTCGTCTCTGTGTCCTCTGACATCAGAGGAGCTTCACCAGAGAGCAATACAGTAATGCTCACTGACTGGATCTCACACCAGTGCCCACATCACACAACAAGCTGCTGTCAACACACACAGCCATACCCTTACACATAACCACATGTGATGTGCATTGTCACGTAATCCATCCTGTCCACGAACTGAGTGCAGAATAAGGAGCATTACAGGAATCTGGGACCAGACTGACTTCATTCACTCTTTCATGCCATGCAAGGATACTTTTCCCTCCTTGGCTGTCTCTCTTCTATGTTTTCCTTCTAACTCCACCCATAGCAGAGGAACAGGATGCACAGAGTTGCAGCACACAGAGACACACAGAGCCTAAAGAGTAGCTTGCAGGAAGACAGCAGGGGTGGGCTTGTTTGTTCTTGCCCGTTTCTCTTCCTGCCTTGTAATGCCCCTCCCTAAATATCGAAATGAGAGAACACAGCTTCAATATAGTGGTCGGTCATCGGGGGAAAAAAAAAAAACAGGTTTGTTTATGATGAGCAGAGGCTCAGCCTGGCGTCAGTGTGTAGGAACACGCCGCAATATATCACAAGTTCTATTCAAATGTAGACGTGCAGGGCTAAAATGATTGGCTCTTTAATTAATTGCATTATCATCAGCAAACACAGTGATTTTCTCCCAGCCCTGAATGCTCCTGAGAGAAGGCAGATATAATGTAGCTAAGACCACTATCCACTCAGCCACTGCAGGTGGAAAGCAACAGGCGCAGCCCTGGCACATAGTCACAGTGCCCCCTACTGGCTCACATGGCCACAGCACCCTCAGGGGGAGCATTACCCTTGGCACTTTATCCAGCAGCAAACAGCCAAGGGAGAGCATTTGTGCACAGAGCCATGGGACACTCACAGAATGGCATCCCTTCAGAATATGAAAAGGATTTTCTGCCAAGTGTTTGGCAGTCCGTGCAGTGCTCATGCATACTCAATTTCAGGGTTGCATTTGATAGCAAACAGCTTTACATGATAGTGGGATGGGAATGTTTACTATTGAGATGGAAAATATTCAGCTTTCCATGTAAGGAATTTGTAGGCTTCAAATACACGATCCGCGGACATATGAACACCCGTACCTTATGCGTTTTTAGACTGAATCTGTTTCATCTGCCCGTTTACCGGAGCTCTCCCTTACATCATCCGGCTGCATGTGACAAGTTTTATATTTTGGCATGGAAATGGAAAATAAATTTGTAATGTATGCATTATTTTTCTGTCTTTAAGTGAAGCACCAGAATGAGGCTCTGTTGACAGGTTGTCTGGATACAAAATTTGAGTCTGATCCTTTCGCTCTGAATTATGGAACAACTGGAAAGACACTGCGTGTTAGCAGCTGCAGTGAGGCTTCGCTGTGATATCAGGAGATTGTGTGACTCGCAGCTGGAAGCTACTGTCATATAAAACTCTGCTGGATTCGATGTCTCAAGCAGATTCTCTTTGAGGCAGCAAGTCTGCAAGGAATTCACATTCAATTGCACAATATAAGCTCACCAGTGAAATGACTGTCATGCTCCGAGACTTGTATTTGTGCATTATGGCCTTTTTGTCTTAAAGTGTGGCTGGTTGTTAATTGTGATTTAAGGTGAAATATATTCCTTTTTTTTCCTTTACCCACTGCCTCCCAGGCTCTGTTTCCAATAGAATGACTGTCTGTGTTAATACAACTCGACGCAGGCATGCCAGAAACAGTCTTGTTGTGCTAAAGCGATGCAGTTTGTTGGGAAACAGCAGCGGCAGAAGGGGCATATGGTTGAACTGGGCAGAGCATATGTCCCCGGCATTCATGCTCCAGTCTATTTCTACAAACATGACAGACCCAGGCCAACATCCTGGGGCAAGGAGTCTGCTCCTCGCTTCTTTCAGACGAATGTTGAGTGTGTGTTGCTAGGGAAAAAAGCCATTTGGATTGAGAATAATGTGAAATGCTAGCTACATGGAGCTTACTGTTAGATTAAAATCTAAAACTACATGTTTGACAGTCTATTCCTCATTGGTATGGTGTTTTATTCTGCATACTGCACATGATGTGCGATCTCATTATAATATCATCCTGGAGCAAAAATGTTTTGAAGTGCCATCAAAATCTAAAGACTAGATTAGTTATTTTAAGTGAATTAAAAAGCAAACTTTGAAGTTGTGTACACTCACCCATCTGTTCTCCACTGAAGGCGAATTAGCCCAATAAACATCCGATTACAGAAGAATCCAGAAGTACGGAAGATCGACAGCAGAATGCTGCTGTCTAACGCTAATGCTCTCTGTCTTTTCCGTATTCAGTGACAGATGTGTTAAAGCAAGATGGAATTTTCGGTCTGATCATGTTGCATGTGGAAACTTTTATTCCATTTAGATGAGCTAATCCCATGTTTCATTGCACGTTGACACACTAAAGAGTGAACACTGAAACAGACATTTTCAATGATGCTGTAAAAAAAGGACGATAAAGAGAATAACAAAAAAAGAGACAAAAAAGAGAATAACATAATATTACGTAGGATAAATATTTGTAACAGTAAGGTCTGTGACAAATAAAACAAAATTATTAATAAATTATTTTTATACTAAATAAAAAGAGCAGTGTGTGGGATTTAATGACACCAAGTGGTGAAGTTGTGGAGTGCAACCAAAGGAGGACCCCTCCTCCCTTCAAGATCTCATAATGCAGCAAAACAAACCAACTAAAATATCATCTTCATTTTGAATTACTCTACATGAATAAAAGACAATGAAACTAGTTTTTTATGTAAACTCGTTTGATCATCAGCCAATGTGGCTGGTAGGTTTTCTTAAAGTCAGCCTGAATTTCCACTGATTAACTTTTCTTCAGGGAAAATGAGCCGAATCATGAATGCATATAATCATCCGAGCTTATATAAATAGTTTTATTGTTGTTTTTTCATGAAAATGCCAACCAACTACATTTTTTTAACTCTCTCTTTCCAGCAAGGAACAAAGTAGCTTTTGCTCACAGCTTTCTCTCTTCCTCCTCAGCCATGGACATCCTCCCCTACCTCGTTTATTTTCCTGGAACCAACCTCCTGCTTTGCGCAGGCCTGCCATGGCCACGTTTTCATCCTTTCATTTAAATTTTGCACCTCATTCAGCTGCACTCTCTTCAGGTGGTTGTGTGTAAATAGAGAAGCACTGACTGGGTTCTACATCATGGAAATGTGTTCATGGGGAATGTAGTGATAGCACGACCAAATGATTTGTCTCATTCATCGCCTGCCAACCTAGCAACCAAGTCTTTATGTAGATTCATTTTCACCTGTTTTTGACGGGTAGGTGGTTATTTATAAAGTGTCTGAGCAGAGGTGTCAAAAGTATTCACATTCATTACTCAAGTAGAAGTATAGATAGTTTTAAAAACTTCTACAGAAGTTCAAGTATCAACATAAGCTTTTTACTCAAGTAAAACTGTAAAAGTACTGGCTTAAAAACTACTTAAGGTATAGAAGTAAAAGTAACTTTAGAAAAAAATTACTCTAAGGACAAAAACTTTGGCCACATTAAGATCTTGTCTAACATTAAAGGGGAAGTTCGGTATTTTGCAACCTGGACCTATTTTCTAGCATGAAATACGATCATTTAGTCACCCAGACAGTTTTGGTGTGACTTGAACTCCTTCAGGAGATATTTAGATCCACTCGTGATCAGCGTACATCCAATATAATGGGAGTGAATGGGGCCAGCTCACGCAGCCTCTAAATATGGCAATTTCTGCCACAAAACTCCTTCATTTCACCAATGTTTTGTTATGAATCGCTGGTCCGATCACTCTGTAAGTTCCATGCGGCTTGGAGTTGCTTTTTGTAGTGATCCGTCGTTATTTGCAGCCGTTAACTTTGAGTAGTGGCTTCGATGACTGCCAGGTCGCAACATAGTGCCTGTAATGGCTGTTCCATTTAAAAAATGTAAGGAGGTGAAAGTACAGATAACTGCATAAAAATGTTGTAGAAGTAAATGTCTGAAAATTAATTACTACCACAATGCCACAAAACATGGCATATCTGTTAAAATTCGGTGTAATAAACACTTTAAAGACATGTATGAACTTATTTTTATTGAGTACATATAAACAAATTTTTCTTCCTGTCATGTACCCCTACCCCCAAATAATGGAGCATCCTCCAATCAGGTCTGCAGTTTGAACCCTAGGCCCGCCACTTGTCAAAGTCCTAGGTCAGGACAAAAATTGTCAGGACTAAATTGTCCTCAGCATTTTCAGCAAAGTATGAGATTATGCATCACTGAAAATCCAACATACACTGTATTCTACCAGACTGCATACAATAATTACTGATAGAATCCACTAATCAGAATCCAATCTGAGATTTTACTAAAGGATGCAATTAAAGTGCAGATCATTTAGTGTACAGTAGATAGAAGGATCTCCCAAAATTTATTTAACCATTCTGTAAATCCTACAGCAAAATACAGATGAAGCAGCACATATTCAAGGATGCTAACTCTCAGAAAATCAGACAATCCCAGAAAGCTTTGTGGGACAAGATTCTATTTGATTCCAATTGAGACATAAATAAATATTTAAATAAATGTAAATATTTTAACCACTACCAATATTTCACTGCATTTAAACAAAAAACTCTTTCAATGGATCCATTTAATTTCATCCTTTTTACACCATATTCTAAGCTGCCATTAGGATATGGTATGACCTTTGGGAATCATAAACTCAAAAAGTTTCAACGTTTTGGGATAAAACAGCCAACCCGGGTAGGGGTGGGAGGGGATATCTGCAATTACAGAACATTGCAAAATTAGAAAAAAAACTTGTCCAAGTAAAGTCATGGATGCACTTGAGCCCCTTGAGGAGAATAAATGAATTAAATGGCATCTAAGCTAGAAAGCAGCGGGAGTCACTGCAGCATCAATATGGAAAGTCATATTCTTGCACTTTGATGCACCTCTCTAGCTCCTTTTGTTTTTATCCTTCACTATGCAGTAGCACCTTTACGTTTGGATACATGCAGTATTTTTTATCCATGCTTGTCTGAATATCCTTGTTGCATCTTACTGTTTGACAGTAAGAAGGAGAGGGCAGAACCATGCGACACCAAATTAACAGGCTCTGAAGTACAACATGGTATCTGTGTGGTATATGGGCCAATTTTTCTAGCAGCCAGCCAGGAAAACTCAGTATTACTGGCTGAAGCAGTTTCACTTCCCCTTCCTTTACTTGGGAAATAAGACACTTGTTTTGTAGAAACTGTTATCAGAGTGCTTTATTTCACTTTAAATGAGGTTTGGAGACGCTGCGTCCTCTCTAACCCTGTAACAATAATACTGTAAAACTACAGTCCTGAAAAAACAGTGACAAAAATGAGTTTTTTTTGCTCTAGTAACAGTGCATATTCTTGCAAAAACAGCAATGCAACAAGGTTCTAACAGATGACTCCTCTCTTCTCTCTCACCTCCTCCTCACAGGCTAAAAGAGGAGTGCTGCTTCTCCTGTGTCTGCTCGTTCCAGTCGGCAGGTTCACGTGGACGGCATCCAACTTCCCTGCAGTGTGCAAGGCGAACAGAAGGTCTCTGCAGTAATCCGTTGCCATTTCCTTTACAACTCAGCAATTAACTTCACCCAGTGACAAAACAAAGATTTTTCTCAATGCAATCTGATAGAAAGTGATTTTCGTTTTGTTAGAAAACACCCAGGCAGGCCCCCACGGGGATTCGAATTATATGTAATTGAGGTTTAATGGGTCTTGGTAGCAATAACAAGCAGCAATAAGTATTAATATTTTAGAAAGACGCTAGCGCTCCATGTGGGTTTAAAATCCTTAGCTTCAGTATAACATATCACAGGCTGCAAACATGCATCTGCTAGCTGCAGCGTGACCTGCTGAGTGAAAGCAGAAGCACACAAGTTTACTCAGACTGAGTGTCACAGTTCAGCCAGATTCAATGCAAAAACAGATGGTGCACTTAGAAGTGGAGGCAACACAGAGAGACACAGATAAGCCACAGCAGCAGCCTTCTTTACAGCAGACTGTAATTATTCAGAGAGAGTCAGCTGAGCGCCATGCTGTTTGTCAGCATCGCCTTGCTTCACGCTCATATAGTTCCACACATTCACGCTGGTACACAACCACGGGCTGCTGCTGCCAGCCACAGAGAGACAGGAGGCTTTCTGCACAACCAAAGATGGCTTCTGAGAGGAGGAGGAGCGTTTGCTCTCTGAGCTTTTCCCTGAAACATCTTGGATTCGCACAAGGAACGCAGTCACATGTCTGTTTGTTTTCCGTAGGTCAGTGATCACCAACAACGGCTTATTCTGCAGCTGCAAGACCCTTCAACTAATCTGAGAAAAAAACCTAAAAGTTCCACTCTTTATTTTCATTCATGTTCTGTCTTGAATTTAAGACATTGTCATTAATTCAGAATGATGTATTATTATTGAAAATAATTAAGTCAAGTGTAACTTCTACAGGTTGTTAGCGAGTAAGCAGTTAAATATATTAAATTTGTAGTTATGCATGGATAAACCAAAATGTCTAATCATTTGAGGAGAGAGTTTTAAATCTGCTTAATAAAGGGATTCATTATTAAAAGTTCTCCGCTAAAAGTAACGGTTGGAAAATATGAGTGAAGACAGTAGTATGGGAGAGACATTTCCAAAGAACTAGCCAAAATAATTGATTGGCCAGTGGAAATATATACAGTAGCAAGGCAGACATCAGCCTCTTTTCAAGTTGTTTTGTATTAATTTATTCATTCCAGGCAATACGTTTCCAGAACAACAAAGTTGTATCATAGCACTTTTAAAAAAGCAAATTCAACTTGCCCGGAAGGGAGCGGGAAGAAGAAAACTTATTAAATCCCATCCCATAATTCTCCATACAGTAAGAACACAAAAAACACGCTTCTTTCAAAATCTAATGCGAAAAGCAAACTATGGACCACAACTTGAACAATAACCACAGAAACAGAAATTTGTTCTGCATGATTCCAACAACTAGAATCATAACGATGTTAACATGGACAACACATAACCAGTACATTGCAACATCAAATTATATTCCAGTATACAACAGTAAGTAGTATATGATAACGACTAGAAGAAGACATTCAAATTTTCATCAGTGAAATGGACAATATACCAGCAATGGTAATCAACAGATTACCAACAATGGAAATTGACATACCAGCAAAGGTAATGGCCAATATTTCTACACTGGTAAGGAAACAAAAAGAGTGCATCGATATTAGTAAGAACGTAGAGTCAAGACCCAATTTCTACCAACTGTGACCAAACCATATATTTAAATAACAACTTATATCTACGAACATCTCGGCATTACTGGTTTTCATGCATCCACACTGTTCCAAAGTTTGGCCCCACACACAGATACACAAAACCTGTAATGAATGTTTTAAATAAAATCTGGTCTTTCCCACTCAACAACTTACTGTAAAACCACAGCTAGTAATGAGAAGTTTATTTGACAGGATTGCAGAGGTTTAGCTTACCACTGCTCTGAATTGCTTCATTACCGGAGCAACCAGAATATTTGTCTATATTACACACAATTGCAAGGAGTTTTAAAGGCCTTTTTCTTTCTTGGTAAAATATAAATCCCCACCACCTGCTGGGAAGAAATACATTCTATGTGGTGAACTCAATTAAACTCAGCTACTAACCCATTTCCTTAGCTGTGAGCTCAATCTTACGAATGCAAGTTCATGCCTACATGTGCCTGGAGGTTTGTGACTTCAAGGAAGAACTCTGTGGGATCAAAACTGTGATATAAGCACAATCGCATGCAAATTTTCAACATGCAAAGGGCTCAAAAAAGCTTGCTAAGGCTGACTTTAAACATTAACATATGTTTTCTTATTACACACTGCAATGACTGCAGTCAAAAGTACCAGTCAATCATTACAACCAAATGGTTGGTTCAGGCAGTCCGAGTGCATTCTGAGCTAAGACAATAACCCGCACCAGTGGAATTCCTCCTTGTAGAACAAGTTGCTGCCTTCAAAGATAATCTATTAGTGGATGAAGTAGTAATGATTTTAGGCAAGAGTCCATTAAAAGCCATTTTCTTTTAAGATTCAAAGAAAATGCTCGTGGGTCCATGGAACCTGGTTCGGCTCCAATCAGCTGAAGTGTGAAAAAACAAGAGCACTGGGCCAGTGGGACATTCCTGAGCATTATCAGCGCTGCTTAACTATTCTAAACTGACATCAATTGCTGTGCCGGCTTTATCCCAGCGGACCTTGTTAGCTCCATTTAATGGCAAAATGAGCCAATTCCTACGTCCTGCTCTGGCTCCGGGAGCTGTGGGCCTGGCTGGGCTGTTGTATTAGATGGTGAATGCAAAAAGATATCACACTAATTATTGAAGTGACACAGGTTTGGGAAGGCTAAATACATTTGTTAACATATGGAGCCAGTTTGTCTTGGCAGTCGCATAAAGAAATTTTCAGATGGACAACTTAAAAATAATTTAACAACCATCCAGTGAGGAGGCTAAAATGTATTACAGTTGTATACTTTTTCTATTTTTAATTTTCCTGTATGAGTGGCTTGACCTGTGACCCCTGCTTTGTTTTTACCCCACCATTTCTGAGGTAAAACAGAAGTATGTGTGTTAAATTTCTTTTACTGTCAGGAATGAAGCTTCAGTAGGAGTGCATTCCTGTACCCTGAAACTCGAGCTGGATTTATGTACCAAATAGGGCTCACACTGTAACTAGAGCTCAAAGTGAATCTTATTAAGGGCCTGAAGGGGTATACAGAGGTAGAGCAGCCAAAAAGTATACTCACGTAAAAGTACTGTTACTTTAGAAAAATATGACTCACTACAAGTAAAAAGTAGAGATCCAAATAATATACTCAAGTAAAAGATCCATTCTGTCCGTTTCTACACCGTGTCTTGTGTCTGCATCCCTTCCTGAATTTAGACTGAAGGTGCTTCCTTAGTTGTGCATTAAAAAAACACCACCAGAATTTGCATTGTGTTATCAACAAGGTAAATGTGATGCAATATATGTGACTTATGACCATATTCTGCTGAAATGGTTCAAATTCCCAGTTGGAATTTGAGCAAAATTTGTATTCGTATTTATAAAACTTCCACTTTACATCTTATGCACTATCTCTAAGGGACACATAAATCACAAAATAACGTTAAATTGTAATTTATTTTTTTTAGACTACGTCTTCATTACTTTACTTCCAAACTTTCCCCACTACAAACAATCATACTTTGATTCAGATTTAAAATCATAGTTTTTAATTAGTATATTTTCTTTTTATCTCTCCCTTTAAAGGCTACTTTTTTAATGAATTTACATCATTTTTACAGGAAAATAGCTTTGAATTCTTATTTTTTTAATATTTCATTTTATTTATTTAGGGTTCGATAAAATCTTCACATCATCTTTCTTTGTAAGATTGAAAAATGTGATTATTTTGTGTTCAGAATTCTTTAGGTATGAAATTAGAAACTACACCTAAACACCAATCAACATGAAATATTGCTTGACATTTTATGTGTTTTATTACAAAATAGCCTGTGTTTTAGGAGTGACTCAGCTGTTCTGGTAGTGACTATAGAACTTTGGTAGGGATTATTCTTTTGATTAAATGGTAATATAATTGTATAATCTTTTTTTTCTTGTAATTTTTTTGATCTGAGAGCCCATGCCTTGGTTTATGCCCTGAATTTGGCTCTAGAGCTCCATCACCCTCACTGGAGGTGCATGGTTGTGTGAAAGCTTAGCAAGTTTTCTCAATCTCTTCCCTTCTTTTAACAGATTTCCTGTGATCTTGTTGTCTTTTTCTCCATTGTCCCCTCACTCTTCTTTTCTCTCTTGCTGATAATTCAGTGATGAGTTTCATCTTTCCTTCTTCTATTCATTTCTGATTTCTTTCTCTTTCCTGTTCATGATATTTTACCGGGTCATTTTTCGTTGTTTCGTCATGACGTTCTCTGTACTCCCTTGATCGCTCTGCCCCACTTTTTCCTTTTTTGGGAGGGATTGTTATGCTTTATTTTTCCCTGGGAAAATATATGATGGAGCACAAATTAAAAAGATTAATGTTCGAAACATTAAATGTATTATTTGCTGCCTATAAAATAACTGACAACAAATAATTTTGTCACTACCGAAACAATCAGGTCACAACCCCAATATTACCATATGTTTCGGTAGTGACAATTTTAGCAAATTCTTGAAAATAACTTACATTGTTTCGGTAGTGACGCAAAAACCTAGGACAACTTTTTTCACACATATATCTTGAATTTGAATAAAAACCAGAAAATCAATTAAAATATTTTAAATTCCCATTAAAATAAGACAAAAAGATTCTTTAAAAAAATTCTAAATAAAAACAAAAAAATCATTAAAATCAAATTATCATCCTTGGAAATTTAAGTGTTTGAGGTTGGGACAATCACTTCTCAATACAAAGTCGTAATAAGAAGGGGATATTTTATAAATGATTTCTGATCTATGCTTTTGATTTAAGTAGATCAAAATATGAAATTATTAAACAAAAGGTTTTAATATGTAATTCTTTTTTTATATGTTTGGTTTTTTTTAGAGTGGGACTGCAATTTGAGCTTATTCGGTAGAATGGGTCGCGGTAGGCTGGAGCCTATCCCAGTAATAAGCAGGCGAGAGGCAAGGTGCTGCAAGGCACCTTGTGTTTTACTGTTCATGAGTAATTCAGGTTTAGTTTCTGTTTTACAGCTACTTACATGTCTGTGTCCAGGTTCCGCTTTGAACTGCAGATGACGGTATGAGTTGAGACGTGCTACTAGTTATTTCAGCCCAAGGGTCTGTGTGACTTCAATTTAATCATCTCCACAAGTCAGAGAAGGTTCACATAAGTACACTGAGTGCACATGCAAAATTAAGATGCTAATAAAGGTGTCTAATGAAACATATTTCATTATGTTTCAACTATATTACAATCCCTTGGTACTAAAAAAGTTTCTTTTAAGTATGAATTTTGGAGTCATGTAGTCAAAGATCATTTTTATAATGTGTAAAACTGGATGGTTTAGTTTTTGATGTCTTAAAACTAAAGTGAAGCACAAAATCCAGACAAATTATTAGAATCATACCTGCAAAAATCGCCATATTTTCATCCAAACATGGCATTTGCATGATTGTATAAATCCAAAAAGGGTGGTGGGGGGGGGTTCTTCTATTAAAGGAATACTTTACCCTCAGAATGATGTGCCTTCATTTTCTCAGGCCGTGGCAGACGTTATCTGCCTATAGTATCCATTAGGTGGATAATGCGCGTTCCACCGCTGCATCACGCACACACACCCTGGAAGAACAACATGCCACGGTTTGGGCTCTAAAAATATACAAAATTATATCTTTTCCAGTAAATTATGGAGGCTACCTGCTCCGGACACTTGGATTACATTGGATGAGCACTATAGAGGAATATTGCCAAGTTTTTGTGGACTTTTATGGACCTTTTTGAACGGGCGCCATTCAACATCACTGTAAAAGAATTTATGCAGGACGAAAACCTCTCCACATCTCTGGCTGCATGATAAATTTCAAAAAAGTAATCCAGAGTGTTAATCAGCATGAGGGTGAGTAGAAAATGAAGGCGCATCTTTCTGAGGGTGAAGTATTCCTGTAAGGACATTCCAGAAAAACCTTTCAGGAAAAACCTCTTCATAATTAAAGATCTTTAATGGAACAATCACCAATCACCAATCACAATGACAGCATTGTTTTTTAGCTTGTGGAAAACAGCAACTCTTTGTTTATGGGTTGTTTGAAGGTGAGTTTCATTGTCTGTCAACAGTATAAACTGCTGTGTAACTTCATACTTTGTAGGGATCCCTTCCTCTAGTCTCACATTTTCCAACATGTTAAACTTAATAACAGAAAGATTCGTCTGCTTGTTCGCGTGTCGCCTAATATCAGTGAATAGCGTGTTAACGTTGGCCTACATGTTACTCAGTTCAAAGCGAATCATTTTGGGAAGGCAGTCTCCACTGTTACCTTATCGTCAACAGATTTTAATTCCTGTTATCATCATAAAATAAGATAGTAACCAAAACACACCAGTCTTTAGTTTAATGAGAGACAGATTATCTTACATGGCCAGGCACAGTTGGGGTTGGCTCTAACAAATCGTTTGTGCTCATGAAAATGGAGCCCCAGCCCATCTGATAATGTTTAGACTATTTTTTTCTGGTGTGAGAGAGTGTGAGAAGGAAGACTACACGCAGGGTTTGGGATAAAAATGGAGCTGGACCTAGTTAAAGACTGATTCCAAACTTAGGTGAAACAAGTTCCACACCCTTCTAAAAGGGTTTAGTGTGTCTCCTTTTTCACACTTTGAGGTTTCAGTCATGTTTATTAAACTAATAAACCTGGGTGGGTCGCAGGTAAGTGACGTCATGTGGTGAGTACACTGTTGTGGGTGAGACGGCAGACTGTGACAAGGCGCTTACAAACTAATTCATTAATTCAATCCTGCACATTCGCCAATTGAGAAACTGTTAAAACTTCTTTTTTTTTTCCTAAAGAAGGTTTAAT
>JAVQJG010258054.1:0-10601 GCA_036024015.1 Craterocephalus amniculus | reverse complement strand
ATAGAACATCCATAAAATAGAAATATGGAAAGGATATTTAATTAATCATTTTGAATAAACTATCAAAATACATAAAAAAAATAAAAAGCTAAATATGACTAAGAAATAAAAAAGCATAATTGTACTGTATGTGTCTCTGGAGGTAAATTACTGTATCCAAAAAACATGGCACTGTTTCTTAACAGTTCATGCATGAAAGGGTTAAAATATCTCTGTTTAGGCAGCACGTAGCAGGGCTGCAAGTGCGGGTGCAGTCAGTAAACCCAGGGTCCTCCACCACTGGGAACGATAAATAAAATAGTTTTTGTGGTTATTTTCTCTGCCTTCCTCTGACTGTCGGGCTCATATCGACAACTGATCATACCCGTTAGCTGCGTTAGCTATGTTAGCTGCGCTCTGGCTGCTGCAGCATCTTCTTCTCATTTAGTGCAGTAAAAGCCTTGAAAACTCACCAGACTCCGTCAGCTGTTAGTTATTTAAATGTCGTTTTAGATCTGTAGTATTGAATGATTTTGACGCGCTCCTCCTGTGAGGTACTTTCCCGTTGCGCATGTTACAGGATGCAGCTTCACATCACGGTGTTTCACACGGCAGACATGTTTGTTTTGAATTTGCACCCACGGGCTCGCGCAGCTCGGAGGAAAGCGGGAGTAACACCACACAGCGCTTCTGCAGGCTGCAAAGTATAGAGTTTAGGTGATCTGGTTTTATGATCGGCAACAAAAGACGCTGATCGGCGATCACATAATTTTTTACAGAAATCGGCCGATCATGATCGGTGGCCGGTCGATCGGAACACCACTAGAGTGAATATTAGCTACAGCACACCATTTGCCGTTCATACCTCATAGAGGATCTTCCCAGAAGCCAAACACTTTCTTTCACTGAAGGCCAGCTGAAGCAAGTGAAGACTGACCGTATCTCCCTCACTGTGTGGGAGAAAAAGAATACTGAATAAAAATAAATGTTGGGGGGAAAAAAACCAACATGTACTCCCACTCGGCCTGAACGAAGGACGACTGGCACTAAATCCAGATAAACAGAGTAAGAGTTAGAAGCAAGACTTACAGATCCTGAGACGACTGGACAGCCCAGAGGTAGCAGCAGTTTCTGGGGTCATTTTCTGGCTCCTGGAAGGTGAAGGCATGTACAGGCACCTGGCCACCTTCCAGCTGTGAGTGGTATCTGAAAAAAAACAAAACAATAATAATAAATTCATGGATAAACTTCAATTTCAAGGACATTTTTTTCCAGTTATTGGTACATTAATCTTCCCAAGATACATACAGTATATCCTAAATATGCAACAACATTTGCATTAATTTCCTCTGTTAACACAAAAAACATCCTTTGTGCAATCTTAGACTTAATACTACAAACTCAACTAAAAAAGCTGTAAAAGATGGATGACCATGTTTCAAAAGGAAAGGCTTTAAATATACGAGAATGTAAATATAAACAAAGACTCACTCCTTCTTTAGAACCTTCATGTTCCATAGCTGTAGGTATCCATCAGAAAAGCCGACAGCCAGCTGATTGGTTCTAGGGATGTACTGCAGAGCTGTGACACTGACCCCGGTAGGTCCGTTCAGCTGGAGACAAAGATGTCGGCCCTGGCTGGTGCTAACCTCTCTGAGCCTGGGGATCTCTGCAGGGGATTTGGTCACTACCTGAAGGTCTGCAACCAGATGGATGGTTTTACAAAAACAGAAAATCCATCATTCAACAATTAGTGAACTCACATGAACCCCAACTTTTCTCAACATACCCGATGCCTCCTGTTCATGTTGGCTGCAGGAGAGATCATCGAGACAGAGGTCCACAAGCAGGACATGACCAAGATCTGTTACCACAGCAGCGATCCCAAAGAACCAACGCAAACTCTGGTGGAGGTGCTGCGTAGAGGTGCTTGCCCCGCCATAACTTACTATTGGCTCAATAGCTGTAATCTAGGTGAGAGGAGAAAAGCAAGATCCAAACAGTTAAAGGGGAGGATAAGTTAACATATGTTTGTTGATGGATGCAAAAATAAAAAGAAGTGCGACAACATCCAAAAACAATTATCTGACCATTAGATGCAAACAGATTATATTAACAAGCTATGAAATCTGTGACTTAAAATCAAATGTTTGTTTAAATCAATAGCCAACATTCTCACTAATCCTCATTTTAAGATGTATTGTGTATTGATTGTACCAGAATTACAACATTTTGATTCAAAGCTTGAAATATCTTGCATTACTGATCAGATCTGACCGTAGAAACAAGGAGAGATCGTGTTGAACAACCAACTTACCCTCCCAGGTATAACCACAGCTTTAACCACCCTTGACAGCCCCAAGTCATAAAGACACAGAACGCTGCCTTCTGTTTCTTCCAAGCCAACCAATAATCCAGACCTGATGACATTATCAAAAAAAGAGGGAGTTCAAATTTGATATTCTCTTATCCTGAAGATCTCTGACACTTGTTAAATGTCCAAGTTGAAGCTGGCATGTGCTTATTCACTTCTTGCATAACAAAAACATGAAGCCATGAATATAAAGAGATGGCGGAAGAAAGCTCAGACCGTTTGAGCCAGCTGAAGTCCCTGGTAGCAAGAACACTTGGAGGGTGCTCTCCTCCACCACTGAAGCGGTATGCAGACAGCCGTTCTCCTGTCACTGCATGGACAACCTCCAGATGGGGTCCACAGGCTAGCCAGGCCAATCCGCTGCGACCTTCGTTTGCAGACAGGGAAATGAAAAGTGGGTCACGATCAAGATCTAAACTGGCTTAAGGTTTTTTTTTTCTAATGTAGAGTTTTCCTGCGTTATTACAAATATATATTTTACTGCTGCACCCAGCTTTTAAAGAGTTTGAACTGAGTCCTTTTCTCACTTGGTCATACAACTTCATCATTTTTTGTTAACTTTCTGATGAGATGGCTTGTGACAATACACAAGCAGACTTTTATTCATCATCACAAATGAGCATGGAGGTAAGACCAGAAACATGGTCGGAAATAATATTGACCAAATATACCTACCAACACTGAACTTGCCCTGAAGAACAGAGTCGAGAGTGATCTCATCTTCTCCCAGAGCATCAACTGTTGCTCCTGAGAAGGGCAGCAAGCTGCTGGTGACTTGAGCAGTCAGGTCATGCATTTTTCACTGTACAAACAAAAATAAATAAAATAGGAAATATGTCAGGAAATGTAGTTCATTCACCCTTTACAAGTAGCTCCATCAAAATACTGACAAACTAAGACCCAAATCATGCATCCTATTTTTTTTATCAAGTTACCAAAATAAATGCACAAATGAAACTAGAATGCTGGGGAAAAAACACCACCAAACTCTTATTTCACCTTAAGTCACTAAAGGATACATCTGCTCAAATGGGTTTTAGAGCTCAATAGAGGTCTTTCTTCCAAACTACAGTTGTACTTCCAGTTGTCAGAAACTATGCTGACAGCTGGAGGTGAAACTCAGCTTGCTGTCTAATCAACAACATGGCCCATGCAGCACATCTGTTGCAATGTTTCTGCATGTGACCCAATTTGAAAATGTTTGTTTAAACCCAGCTTTGTCCCTGCCCTGGTGCTCCAACAAGATAATTTTATCTACATAAGTGAAATGTTCAAAGTGGTGCCTTCAGGGGGCTCACGGTGTGTTTAAATTGACACAACACTGCCCTCTGTGACCGGCAGAGAAAACAACAGATTCAAGTGAAATCCCGCGCAACACGCCTGTCAATGGCAGCCACATGAGAGAGGACATGTAGAGATATGGCACCAAAACCAAAACAACGCCCGTCTTTGAGCTAAAAGGGACAGCAAGGTTTTGATACAACTTAACGAGAAATACATTTGACAGCAGCAGACTTGACCGATTACAACAGAATGTTAAGCTACACTCCATAACGTCTGTCAACATTTGCAGTTAATGCGCCACGTTTTTTCCACGCTAATAACTGAAAAACTATGTTGCAAATACTATAAACACTAACAAAAACATATCACGAAAGGTATGAACCAAAGATCTAGACGTTATGTAAATCTTGACACCAGTTATAGCCTCTGTAGACTACAAATTAGCATCATGATCTGCGCTAGCCAGCATTCGGCTAACTTTTCAGAGTGTAAACAGATCTACTAATCGCCTTCTGGTACCATGTAATTCACAGTGCTGTAAAATAAAAGACATAGCAACTAAATACCAAGAGTATTATACAGCAATCTGGGGCAAAATAAATGTTAGTGGCTGTTTTGCACTTTTCGTTTAGCTACGTTAGCAAGCTACCAAGTTTAGCATGCAAGGTCATGCAGGATTAGTTTATTTGGTTTCACCGTTAGAGTTAAGCTAGCTAATCTGACGTTAGCTAGAGGTACACATCAAATTTGTGTATTAGCAAAAATGTTATTTCATAACTAATCGTATAAATACAGTAGATATTTTGTAAAACGCAGCTTAACATGTTTATAGAAGTTAATACGAAATCAAAAGCTTAATCAGAATTGCTTGGAAAAGTAGTCGGAGGTAGCTTACACTGCTACTTTTCGCTAAGGTTGCTAACTTCGAGTGGCTAGCTAGAAAATTTGTATTCCACGAAGATTAGGTCTGTTTTTCTTGGATGTCATCTACAATAAACACTTTACCAGATGTAGCGTATTACTTCAGGTTGCATGTCATCAGTAAAAGGACTTATCTTGACTCTCATCCATGTACTAAACAAATGGGATCTGGTTGTCTGGCTAGAACAGTTATAACGCAAGGAGTATCTTGTAGCACCTTCCACCCCGGCCACGGCACACCCAATTTCTTTAGGATGCGAGAAAGGGAAAACCTTTGCCGATGAATGTAAAACACAAGTGAAGTAAGTAGCCAGTGTTAGCCCAGTTAGCTTTCAAGTAGCTGCGATGGAAAACGTGATGCAATGTGCGCTGCGCGCTGCTATCACCGTTAGCGTTACACTACCTGTGCAAGGATGTTGAGCGCTTCAGAGCCACGACTGCGTAGTTTTTCTTTAGGAATCTCCCGATCCTTTCCTCCGTCTGTCATAATCCGATCCTTTTCGAAATACACCTCATACGAAGAGCATTGAAGGTGCTCCAACTGTCTAAGAAACACGAAAGGTGCCTGACTTCAAGCTTCCACAACCCTAAGCGCCATTTCCACAGTGGGAAGTTGCTGTATGCATTTCTTCTTCGGCGTCCTTATTTCTGGCACATTAGCTAGAGCAAGGCGCACTGCTGCCGAGTTGTATTTGGGAAGACTTGCATTTTACCTTTGAAGTGTCAACAGGGCCAATATCTATACTTAATTTATTGTTTGTTCCTTCCTCGGATCGAAGATAATACAATAGTTAGACTTACCACGAATAGATAGTATTACTCTTTTTCATTTACTAAGAAAAGTTGAACTGGTTATCCTTCAATGCATTTAGTTCAGGCAAACTTTTGCTTGATCATATTCTTATGTACTGCTTTTTAAAAATAAACGAAATTACTATTTAAAAGGGATTATGTCAGAAATAATATAAAGGTTTGATTGTCATCACAAGGGTTTTAAGATACACCATTAACATGAAGAATAAAATTATGCTTAACATGTAAATTGAGAAAATCCAAAATACAACCAATGACAAAAATCTGTAGCCAGCCAGACGGAGAAGAGTTATGTCTCAAGTTGTGATGTTTTGTATTAGGGTGTGAAGAGAAGATGTGTTCACCTGTCTGCTAGTGTGGCAGCTTATATTTCCACCGAGATATAGGCAGCATTAGTAAGATGTCACTGGTTGATGTCACCAGAGCATCAAATGTGTTTCAGAAGCATTTCCAGAGGGTTTTAGATATAAAGCGGAACACTTCTACTTTACCCACAAAAAGGTCTACATAAGGCCATGTCAGAGAGGATTACTGCAGACAAACTGTCATCTGTCATGGATAACCCCGACAACCCTCCCCACCACAGCTCTGCTGTCATAAAGAACGCTACCTGAAATCTTGCCACAAGCCTTGCTCTTTATAACATTTCTCCATTTTCTGTCAGGCAGACTCAGACTCACAACTCAGTTTAATTTCTTTTCTTCATTCATTATTATACATTCACTTGTTCAATTCTGAAATTTCATACATCTTGCTACTAGGGACTTCAGTTGGCTCAGAGTCTGAGCTTTCTTCTGCTATATCCTACTCATTTTTTCACTTAAAAAAAAAAAATCTAATCTCATCTATTTTTGACATGGATATCTTTTAAGTGTGTTCTGTAAATATGTGCATCTTTCTTTAATTTGAGCTTTTTCTCTATTATTCTATTGCTGCTGTAACAGAACATTCCCAGTCTGTGATTAAATTATGTCTTATTCAGTTGTTGGGAAATTGACATCTAATTAGAAAAATTATTGTGGATTAGTCAACAAGTGAGATTAGAGATAAGTAAATTTAAAATGCTCTTAAAGTAAAACTTATCTAAGACATCTACAAACACCAAAGTATATCTCCACAGTGATATGATCCAAATAGACAAATTAAAAGCACTCTCTTTAATCTGTAAATTAAAGACAATACATATATGCTGTATGTATTTATACAAAACATTTCTACAAACATTTACATACTTATAGCCATACAGGTCACCACTGTCCAGCTTCCCACAACCCTGAATTAATATAAGCAGGGATAGAAAATGGATGGGTCACAAGTGGCATCCGTCACCAAAGTAAAAGACATTACCCGGCTGAATTTCAAGAAACTTAGAGGATAGATGAAGGACAGCAATGGATTATTTTGAAAAGTTGTTCGATTTTGGACTGGACTTAGAAGACAATGTCCTCCACTGTTGTTCTTAAAGTTGCTGCGGTAATAACAATTCTGCTGAATGGGTTTCTAATTTGGGACTTAGCCAATAAAAATAAAAGCCAAAGCCTTTACTGATGGATAAGCAGGTTAATATAAAAAGGGCATTTAGCACAAGAACAAATGTAGGCAACAGATTATCAATACTTGACTGAATGCTGTAAGACACTTTGCAATAGATTTGCTATCATTTCATTTTTAATCAAAACCGCACAAAACACAATCTTGCTGTCCCATCCATTATTCACAATAACGATCAAAAAAGCAAATGAAAGCTAATCAAACATGATTTCTTATCATTATTTGCAAGGCACAGGTATGCAGAACCTCAACAAATGGAATGAAAAAAATAAAAAATAAAATAAATAGAAACAATACAATTATGGCTTCTTTTATTTCTCAGTCTAAACTGATCATGTCAGAGCATACGTCAATGGTCGCATTCGGTCGCTGTGATTTCCTTCTCATCTCCCGCTCAATCATCAAGTCAAACTCTTGTCTCTCTCTGAAAACACATGAACAGTCACTCATATTATACATTTCTCCCACTTTCTATTCAGACTTGCATGTCCTTTAAGCTCTCACCTGTTGCTAATACATCGTCCTCTAAGGTACTTTTCTTCTGCTTTTTTAACTGAAACGTTATCCACACCTGCAATGGCATAAATGATGGCCTGCAAACAAACAAAATCAACTTAGAAATACTAAAAAAGAAGAAATTAACCCCAAAAAAACTCATTATCTGTTGCTCACCTCAGGTAGAAGTACATCAAGAACAAAAGGGACACACTCCATTGATTTCACCTCGGCTAAACAAGTGGCAGTGCCTACAGCCGCGTCAAAAAGCTCACTTAGGTACCAGTAGACCTGGTCCAGCTGCTGATCATCCTCCAAGTAAATGTTCACGACACGTCTTCGCTTGGCGCTTTTAAACAAGCGAAGCCATCTGGATTGCTCCTGCCCGTGGATAACAGCCTGCCATAAAAGAGAGAAAGAGAGATTCACTTTATTCTAGTGCCATCCGTCGATAAAAATGTTTTAATCGTGATTAATCGCATGAGGGTTGAAAGTTAACTCATTATTTGCATAAATTATTTTTTAAAAATCCTTTATTTTTATCCATTTTATTTAATTGTATATTTTAACAGGATATCTGTCATGATCTAATGCTCATGTAAGCCGTTAGGAAGTCAATATAGATTGGATAACAGATGATAAATCCTGATTTGTATAGTATTTTGATGTTGTAGCTGTCTTTCTATGAGTTATACTGTGAGAGTTGTGATTTCCGAGCTACCTTGAATGCATCGCAGTGCTGCAAAGCATTCTGTCTGACAACACAAGTTTCCTATCATTTCTCGTGATCACAACTCACCACACACGGAGCCTAGTGTCTAGTTGGGAAGCACGCCTGAACAAGAAGCATGGAACAAACTTGTGCAACGAGCTTGTTCTTTTGTCTCCGGTCTGACTAGATCCAGTGTGACCTAGTTTTCTAACTTGACAAGTTGTTTGCAAAATCATGGAAAAAATCTATAAAGGACTGGCCCCAATGGAACATTGATCTTGCGACAAAAAATTCACGCCGTTAAAATGGATTTCAGTTAATGCCGTAATAACGTGTTTAACTGACTACTTTATTCTAATAGTAAACTTTTAATGACATCGATGGCACTAATCCTACCTTCACAGCAATGCAGCATAAATGATCAATCCTACCAGAAGGTGTTGCTCCACCATGCGCTGCTTAACAATGAACTGAACGAGCTTCTCGTTAGCGCGGTTGTGGGCAGCATGGGTCCGGTCTGGTAGCAGCCTCTTTGAGCTCCCAGAGCTATGCTCGTCTTCATGCCTCTCATTAAAACTCTCCTCTTTGATATCATCACACGGCTCCTCCATCGGGATATCACTGGCGATGGCTAGCCTCTCTGAGGCTGCCTGCGGACGCTTCCTCCTCACTGGGTAACCTAGAGCAGTTAAAGACCAGGAGTGATGAGCATCAACAGTACCAGGCTGTGCTACACAGTTTTTATTTAATCATATATTCATAAAAACTTACTCATATCGTGATTAAAATATTCAATGAAGGATCCAGAAAAGGAGCCACATGCTTTAAAAAGAAAACATAATCAGTGCACATGAAAAACCAAGTGTCCTGTAATGGCTTATTCTTGCGCCGGCGTTTAACTGACAATACTTACCGATCCTGATTCTGTAGTCTTTTATGAGATCGAGTGACCAAGTAATAGCAGCATCATAAACTTCTTTAGCTTTATTCTGCAATCACAATGTAAACAAATAAATCCAAATATCCACGTGAGACAAACAGCCTGCTACCATCAGAAAAACAGCTCAGAAGCTCAGAAACAAAAATAGAAACTAGGAATGGCCCTTACAATCAATTCTTCAGCTTCTTCACAGTCAAAAGGCCTCAGTGATTTTAGAGTCACACTAAACCTGCAAGAATCGAAACATTTAATATCATTACATTAGAGTGAATGAGACTTTCTGCTTCTGAGAAAGACCAGGTATTAGCCAAGTAATGAGGAAAAAAATGTTGATCTCCTACCCTTTTTTCTTTTGGCTGATTGTGTCTTCAATGAAAATGATGCTTGCTTTCTTTAGTTTTCGGTTAACACTTTTCACCTTCACACAAAATATTACATATTTCAAAACAACTCAAACTTAGAAAGGTTTTGAGAATAATTCCCATCGTTTTGTTTTCCTTTGGGCTTCATGTTGCCCACTCAGTGTAATATCCAAGCTTTTCAACCTCTTTGTGCTGGAAAGAAAATTTATATATATATATATATATATATATATATATATATATATATCCCCACCTTCCTTAGCACCTACCAGTGCAGGCCAGGCTGGATAACATCTATATTTGCACCAGACAAATGTTCCCTCTGTAATGGATGGAGGCTCTGAAAAACAAAAAAAAAATGGTGAGGAAAAGAATAAAAACATTTAAGCAGTGTTGGGAATGTTCATTTTCTACATGAACTAGTTCAAAGTTCAGTTCACTCATTTTAAAATCAACTAGGTTATGTCCTATTTCAGATTTTTTTAACTAAGTTCATAGTTCCAAAAATATTTTAAAAATGTTGCCACGAGCTTTTACCCTCATAATCTTGTATTTCCAATTGTTGCTGCTCATTCAGTCCACACTGTAGCAGCTTTCATCCCTACAGTCTATTCTCAAACAACATGAAGAGAAGCTTGATGCTCTTTTTAATGAGGAAGTATTAGACATTCTGAGGTAGGAACCATAAGGGAAACAAAGGATGTACCTCAAACTGTAATTTAAAAAAAAAAAAAGAGCATTTAACTTTCATTTGAAGTCACATCACATTTTGTGAATCAAGTTTTTTTATAACTTGTTTTGCTAAAGAAAGAGAAATGTTATAAAACTTTACTAAAGTTGATATAAGTAGCTGCAACATTCAGCCTAAATAAATAAGAAGCTAAATAACCTTTTCCTACCTGGATCATCACTGATCTTATAAAAAAATTCTTTTGAGTACAAAAAATACAAATAAAGATTGAGACAGAGGCACAGTAGCGCTGCTGCCTTCACTGATTTCATCCTTCTTCGCAGTTCGAATTATAATTAGAGCTGTCCCTAACGATTATTATTTCTTCGATTAATCTATCGATTATTTTTTCGATTAATCGATTAGTCTATCGATTATTTTCAACAAAAAGATGCAGTACAAGAATTCTATGAATCTATGAAACTAACAATTAATTTTCA
>JAVQJG010258052.1:0-13155 GCA_036024015.1 Craterocephalus amniculus | reverse complement strand
ACCAAAAGCTTTTATCTGCTATTTTCAGGCTTGCAATAACTAAGCGGACACCAACATGTGTTCTAATGATAATGTGAAATTATCACATTTTAATTCTGCCTTTTATTGGGTAAAATAATTTGTTTCTGATTGGATTTTTCATCCAGGAGACATCCGAGCCTAGATGCTGAGCCACCTCAGATCCACTCTGAGCCCCACCCCAAAGGTGACCCCATCTCTAAAGGGAAGAGCCCAGACACCCTGCGGAACAAAAATATCATTACTTCATTAACTTTGACGTGCTGTGTGTAAGCACACACTGAGTCCCCTCTTTTTTTGAAATACCAGAGAACTGGTCTCTATAAGCCTGTCTTTGATGCACCAATAAAAGCTCAAAACATCGAATGAAAGGAGCCGAAACGTAGTCATCTTGGTTTGATGTTGTTTTTAAGTATCTGTGAGACCTGTGTGATAGATTTAGTAATTTATTGTTTTATTGTGAGTTTAATTGAGAAAAAAAGAACACATTTTATGGTTGTCTAGCCCCTCCATGTAATTCTTTTCTTTGATGCATTTTATACAGGGTAGGTGGAGTACAGGCTGAGCAAAGAGACTCAGTTATTGTACAGAGTATAAGTAAAGGAGTAAAGGAGTTTGCCACGGTCTCATTTACTACCTATTATCTAATGTACACTCAGTTTTCTACTTAGTGAGTAAATCATCACACATAAAATAAGAAACTTAAAATATATACAAATACAGGAGGTACACATTGCGCGCAGAAGTAAAAATGAGCACTTATTGTTCATGCATGTCTGTCTTGATCTTATTTCCACTTTAATTGTTCCAGTTAAATCCGTCTGTCAGCACCAGAGGAGAGGAATGACGATAAAATACTCCAGCAAAGGAAAAGGGAGAAAAAACGACCCTGATAATCCATTTTAATTATGAAGAACAAAAGCAAAATGCAGTCACATGAAGGTGAAGTGCAGACATGGTTCAAAGTACATGTCACCATGGAAATAGCTGTTGGCTGACAGACAGAGCCCTGTGGGACACTTCAGCTGGTGGATAGCGGGCCTCTGGGTTGGTGTTTGACTTTACGGCTTTATAGATCCCCTCAAACTCAGAAGGTGAGTAAATGTGCTCATTTAAAAAAAACAAAAAAACATATAAATTGTGTTGTAATGTTCAACAAGCTAAAGTTAAAATAACCATAAAGTAATAAAAATGGATTTATTCCATTGTTGCTGTAACTTTTTTTTCAGCTGGCCGTCTCTTTGATGCTGGGCGCAAATTGCAGAGAGTCTCCTGGAGGCAGCAAAACTACAAAGCAAGGCTTTATCTTTAACAAACACATGCTGCTGTTAAGTTCTCCTGCTTACTGTACCATATGGTTGGATTACTCAGACTGGGCAGACCGTGATGGCTTCGACTAATAAAGGGTTTTAAGTTTGTGTGTGGTGATGTGTACAGGTATTATCAAACTCCTTTTATTATGTGACCAATAAACAACCTGGTATCTGCCTTGGGTTTATTGGTCTAGTCTGTCCTATAACTCATACTGTAAAATTATATGCAGAATCTTGGACATGCTTATTCAGCAAGTTCCAAGAAATAGTTTGAGAAAATGCTAATTCGGTTGGTATAATTGTCCAGTTTTACTTTAATACTGAAATAGTTTTAAATAGCCAGACTGGTGACCCTCAAGGGATTGCATCAAGCTTAGATGCTCATTACAGCCAGATGACAGGTTAATGGTTGTTTTTCCAGATATCTCCAAGTTAAACCCTGGCTCCATAATTTGAGCAATAAACTTTTAACGTATTACTTTATAGCAACAAATAAATCCATTGTGGCTGGAGATGGATGATAAAATATGGCAGGCTTCTTTTTTAAAAGCACTAGCTGTTGTTATGCAATCATATTGCAGTCAAGTTGATTTTATAGATAAAAATAAAAAGACTTTTCTGCTAATTAATTATTATTAATGGCGATTTACCTTAATGGCTTTTTCTATCACTGCATCCCAGTAATGCAATTTCTTAAAAATAATTTTTTTTAGGGTTTATAAAATTTAGATTTTCACAAACTGATTTTCAAAACTAACCCTACACCGAGAGGGGTCGAGTCTCTGCCTGAACACACTTGATTTCACACAATCAAAGAGCTGCTTGAGTTGAAGCACAGGAACGCTGCTGCTTTGCTCAATTACAATCAGCTGTCTGTGTTTTTCCTCTGTTCGTTGTCTACCATTTACTGAAAAATTCACATACGTGAGCATAAGTAGGATTAAAAAAAACGTTTTTTTCTTGGAAAATGTTCAGTTTGGATTATTACAGTGCTACTTCCAGAGCTCCAGAGAACAGTATACAATGCTAATCTTCAAAAGATAGCTGTGTTATACATGAAGGGGGCATTTCACGCTTCACTAACCTGTTCCTTCATTTACTTAATACCTTGTGGTAGGAAATACCCCCATAAAAACATAGGGCTCAGCTCCGGCTGGACCCAAGAACAAGGGACCCTGTTGTTGTGGTGCGATGACAGATTAAGGCTAGACTATGGTTGTGTCTGGTGGCTGTGGCAGGTGTGTTCACACGGTTTATGTTATGTCGTAAATGTAAACGTGAGTCTGTGCAGGTGAGATGTTTTCTAAGTGGCAGCCTTTTAAATGAACATGTTGAAGGTTGTGTTTATGTTCAGCCAGTTCTCCTGATTCAGCAGCTACTTTGTACCAACTCCACCTTCCAGTGAACTAAAACAAAATCCACTAAACCATGACTAGACATGTATAAGCTCATGCAGCCCTTACACTGTTTGAGAACATGAAGAAGATGATTCCTGTAGTTTTTTTTTAGAAAATCTTTCTTAGATCATTATGGTGGAGAAGTTTCCATTTTAATAGGAGTTTAAGATATTAGGACTATTATACAATAAATTAATTAAAATGATGCAGTTTTTTCAAATTTTTTATTAAAAGTTATCACAATGGTTTCTGGGGCTTGATCTAGTTGCATTGATTTCAGATCCCAGGTAATTATTGGTAAAGAAGAATCCAGTGACCAGCCATAAAGTTACCTTAGCCAATATCTTTACCTGCTGCACTCCTAGGCCTGACGACTTAAAGCTTTGGGACTGACAGCTGTTAACTAAAAGCTTATATACGGTGGCCTGGAAGTGCAAAACAAATTTACATCCAGCGTCTTTCCATCTAAAGTTGCAGATTATCAAGTGATTCATTAATCATTAGTATTTTTCCTTATAAATCGATACATTTTTCTCAGGAGCAGAATTTCCCTCTGAAACAAAAGGCTTTCTATAAAAATGCTGTTTGTATGAAAGATAGACTGCAAATCCTATTCCTTAGTAAAAGATTTATTCTTAACAGCAGGAAAAACACATTCACACATGGAAACAAAAATATTATTATTATTAGATTTAATTTAATAACTTAAATTATTATGTCTATGGTCAGATGCTAGCATCTGCGTTTCAGCATGTGCGTCACGGACTTCTGGCGTCTGGTGAGGAATTACGGGCTGAGCCTTAAGCTAACCAGGACATGACAAAGTTTAGTAGCAAATGGTGTTCACATGTAATAAACCTTTGGAAAACTTGACATCCAAACCACGAATCAAAGCAATTTCTTTGTCTAATGTCAACCAGGAAGTAAGAAAAGTGTTTGGTAAAAACCATTTGTCAGTCTCAATCCTCTGTGTCACAGAAAGACCCACAGTTGAAAGCGCAGCATTTAGCTGCTCCATCCAATCACCCATCCTTCCTCCTCATGTGGACTTTGTCGCTTGTTAAATGATAAACTTGGTGATGTCTGCTTCGGTGGAAACACTTACGTAAAGCGAATTTCCCTCATGCTGCATGTAGGGCAAGGCTTTTGCTGGACCGAATAATAAATTGTGCTTAAGGCTATGAACAAATGAAAGATCTGAATGTTACACTTTGAAAACTTCTTGCTTATTAATCTATTTTTTCACAGCTTAAATAATAAAAAAAAACTTAGAAAAAAAGGAAACTACCTCTCAGAACAGCGCATGCAAACTAAAAGGAACATTCCTATTAATTTTGTCCTGCTGCTTGCCTGGATTTGTCAGCTATCTTCCACAGAAATAAACATACAAACGCAAAATACAAAAAAACATATTCGTACATAGAAAAGACAAATGAGACAACACACACTTACACATGCCTCCCTTTACTTTGCAACAAGCCAGGGATGGAAACATTCCCCTTACAGGACCAGAGATTATCAGCTCATGCAAATGACGCTTGTGGACCAGAGCTGGATGGAAGCGCAAACATTCACTGGTCGGACAGCTGCAGCAGCAGGAGAAAAGAGGCATGACACTTTCTCCGTCCATCAGTGCTAACCTGCCCTCTGTGCACTTTTAATTTATAGCTCTCCGGTCGTTTGTATTGTGCGTTATCAGCTACCCATCAGGCCCGTCTCCCTTCCGACCCTTCTTGTTCTAAGGTCACATCATTGCTCTCTTCCTCTCATGTTATGACCCGACAGACAACTGTTTCCTTTTATTTTTTCCTCTCGACTTTGCGTTTGCCCTTTTCTGCCCCGCTCGACGGACCACCCAAGTCTTATTTGCCCGCATATTTCACCTTTCACACCTCATGCCGCTTTTGGGAAATAGCAGCACATGAGCTGTTTAGGAGTTTGCAATAATGAGGCAACATTGGCATTTAATCCTGACAGGACTGACCACCAACCCCTTTACAAATCTGTTTCTTCTTGAAAGAAGAAACAGATTTAACAAACACATTGATGTTTGATGTTCTGTTTCTCATCTGAAACGAAACAAAAGTAGTGAGTGGCTTCCTCAGATCCCAATCAGCAAAGGTTCAAATAAGTCTCGTTTTCCGGGGCACGCCAGCCACTTGATCAGCCGATTTGCAGCTGCAAGTAGGGGAGGCAATTAGTGTCCTCTGTCACAGCTAACTGGAACCCTTGCTGAAGGGTGTACAAATTGCAGCCAGGAATCTAATTTCAGATGAACACACACCTCTAGCTCTAGAGAAGGGCAGAAGAAAAAAATCCAATCTAAAGAAATATGATGACTTGCACTTGCTGCTCAGTATTTGGTTTGGCCCATCAAAGTCACTCTGCAGGCTGGGAAACAGCCAAGGGGAGGGTGGACGTCCAACGTACGGCAGCTTGTTAGGACAAAGGTGAAACTCAAATCACATTTGTGCAAATGAATCTAAACTGCCCACCAAAGCCAAGTCCAAACCCATTTTGTAAGCGTGTCAAAGTAAATAATCGAGCCTATTTGTCATCTGGATCTTGTTCACACCTAATTGTTGGGTTTGTCGAGTCCACAGGCATGTGGGAATCGCCAGGAGAAGAATAAACATCCTTAAACGGTTGAGTAAAAAGCGCTTGTGTCGCATTTACCGCAGGAAAGGTACAGATGTGACCAAGCGGTAAAGCAGTGGGATGTGAGAGCAGCATTTATTTCATCTCTGCCTCCTCTGACTCCTGACATCTGGGCCTTTTTGCACCTTGACACTCAACAAATTGAAGCAAGTGTAAAAACAACCTCTCCATCATGTGACGTCACAGTAACACTCAGTGGGACAGAGAGAAGACGCTGTGATACCCGCACCACCTCTACACAACACATTCCCCCCGCTAATCTTGATGGACATTTCACTCAGACTCTTTGTATCTAGATCGTCCCCAGATTGCCTCTCTCCCTTATTGTCTTTCCCTCATTTCTCTTCAAGCCTCCATGCTTCCTCATTCGCTTCGTCTCAAAACGCCGTCCTCTGCGCTCCCTAGCCAACTGTACCCGCCTCCTGAAGGCACTGACATCACAGAAAGAAGCTGCGCGGGGCCAATTTCCTGAGTGCTGCCCACCAGCCACACTCATTTAATTACTGCAGAGACAGAGAGGCAGCGGCTGTCAGAGCTTGAGCCCAGATCAGTGTGGTCCCTCACAACTCCTGCTGTCCTAGGGGAGTGCGCTGTATACATGTGAGTGCGTAAAAAGGGGGGGGGTACCTGTCATACACTATAGCTTCTATAAGGGCTTGACTTGACAAAAAGAGATTAGTTTTCTTTGATGCAGTCCTCCATATGTTCAGTAAACTGTATGAATGCCTTTGATTTGGACTCCCGCCAGTTCTTTTTTTAGCTGAAAGTAGCTGAAAACGTTGTATTTTACAGAATCTGCTCATATGATGAAAATGTCTAAATATTCTTATAGTCTCATTTCTATATATCTTGCAAAAACAAAAACAAATTAAACATTTATGCTTCCCATCTACAGACTTGTCTACAGTGTATGCTTTCTGGCAAGTACGTCTGTATATGATGGTAAAAATATTAATTTATACATGTCAACTGGGCCAACAGCTCGCATTATGTTTTACAATTTGTGCAGACTGATTAAACTCTGCATGCAAAGATTGAGAGGACTACTTTCGTCTGCACAGGTTCAACACATCTGCAGGGGAATCATAATACAGGCAATGATATTATGTCATTGTTCAATATCAGCTGGGCTTGTTTGATCACTTAGCTAAAATGCTGCAGAAATAGTATGACACTGAGGAAAGAAAATACTCATAAAGACTGAGCTGTTTTTTTTCAAAAGTATACATATATGCAGAATGGATATGAAAAATGGTATTACCTGTGACTGCCACCAGACATGCCTTTTATCTGCTCTGTCACAGGTGTAGCCAATTAAGACAACGAAGGCTGAGTGAAATTACCCAGAAGGGTCTAATCAGTGTCCATGACAAGCTAAGAAAATAGTTAATGTTGTGTTTGTTTGTTTTTTTGTAGCTAAGGACACATTTTTTTATCTTTCATGAAAGGAGGAAAATGATTTACATCCACAAGTCCTTCTGCAACATTTTGAGATTGATGTGATTTTCGTGGCTTTTGCTTGCTTATTTTACAAACCTTGATAAATCAAACCATATTTCATATTTATATAAAATACATCTGATTCAGCCAAAGTAACAAAAAAATAAAACAAAGTAAGACCGAATTAGGTAAAGCACCTGATGCTTTTTGTGGAGTTTTTTATTTTATTTTTATTTTTTATTGTAATTTCAAAATTGCAAACTCCCAGCTCAGGCCCTGCTCATGGATATTTGGAGAATTTTCTTTCAGAAAGGTAGTTTTTGGTCACTGAAAACAAACTTTCAGGAAAGCCCCTGGGTGGAATTTGTGCGGACCAGATTAGCAGTGTTTCTGGCTTGCGGCGTCAGATTTCTGTGGCTTGAATCACAACATGAGTCATTAACTCATTTGTTTATTTGTGGCGGCTGTAGCCAAGATTGCTAATCACGCTGGCAGGACTTTTTTTTACATGTTTACATATTAATATACAGTTAAATTGAGAACACTACATTTAAAACAACATTCCCATAATTTAGAAATATATTCTTCGCCATTTTCTCATGCTTTTTTTGTTTTTTTTCTCATTAGCCAAAAAGTCTTTGAAGGCAAGAGATCCAATCTGAAGAAGCCTTTTTCACAAGAAGTGTAATATCTTTAAGGACCAAGAATAAAAATCCATCCGACTTTATTTAAGCTCTTATAATTACCCATTATGTCATTCTATAACCAAAGCAACAGTTTGTGTAAGAGATTTATTCTGAACTGATTCTGTATCTTTATCGCAGAGACTGTTGATCTTAAAAAACAGGTAACAACCTTGGCACTGCCACTTCAAAGTCTCCGTATGTTTCATGAGTTAAAAAAAAAACACTGAGTGCAACGAAGAAGTCAGATGAATGGATAAACATTTTAATCTGAGGACGGAGATGACAGTCATTGTAGAGGAGCGCATCCTGTTGCGGAGCCTGAACGTCACCGTCGGCTGGTTTAATTTGTCCTCCCAGAGACACGTTCTGTCACTGTTCCTGACACATTCAGACAGCTTCTTAGACTTGTCTGACATTTTAACTGAACAAGCTCTTGGGTATAGGATCTGAGGACGTCACCATGGCAACAGCAACCACAAGCTCTCTCTTTTGAAAACAACAAGAATGCAGCTATTTTCGTCATTTTTTTCTAACATTATAAACACCACAGCACGTCATTTTTGGAAGTTTTGTCACAGAGCTGTGGGGTTTTTTGTAAGAAAATACCATAAAAGCAGAAAGTATGTTTTATGAAACTCTTGAACTTGATGAGAAAGTGGCTTTTTTTCCTTAAATATGCTAAAGTTGGACTCCGGCTGTTACTTTATAAGCCGATTTGCAGATATGCTCTCTTATCCACCCACCTAAACACAAGCACACTGATCCAGCTCAACATGTCCTGACAAAACACCTCCCAACTGTAAAACTACCTAGCATGGTTTTAACCCGAGTCAGAGTTCAGTGCCGCCACTTCAAACAAACTGCTGTCCACTTAACATGCAGCGATGCTTTAAGGAAGGCTCTAAAAGGCCTCAGTATGACCATACCTGTCATATTTCTCTCAACTAAGAGACAACATTGCTGTACTCCTGGAGAATAAAAGTGAAATTTGACCTCATTGCTTTTATTCTTCCTCACCACACACTCCAAATGCAGCCCTCACACAGACTGATCGTCTGTCTGGAAGTTCTTCAACATGTCCTGGCATGTCTCCAAACGCTGACTCAACCAGAAACAGCTTTAGTTTTTGTATCGCAGAGTGTGACTTGAGTTTACGGTCAAAACATGACAGACTAGTAAATCTCTACTTTGTTCAGGATGCTCATCGAAGACAGTTTAATAGTTTCCAAAAAGAAAGAAAATGCTGGTAATCCCTTTTTTCCTTGAGGATATCAGTACAGCATGGTAGTCGGGCTGTCTTTCATTACTTCATCACATCCAAATATGACTTTATTTCTGTGTCTTTTAATCCAAAAAATCTCCCAAAACAATATTAAAATTGTAAGTCGTGATATAGGTCACAGTGTTACAACCAAGCTTGCAGAGCAAAAAATGGAGACTGAGCACATGGTATGTGTAGAACAGCTAATATAAGTTACATTTTTAAGCAAAACCAATACAAAATGGTGCACTGATAAAAGTTGCTACCTCTCTACCTTATTTCCATCTGCACGTGTAGCCAGTAAAACCACAGAAAGTCAGAAGGGAGGCAGAGGAGCCTATCACTCTAATTTATATGTTACATAAAAGCTCTTTTTTATTTGTCATGATCAATTAATATGTTACACATCTGCTAAGTCCCAGGTGGAATGAACTGGTCACAGCATTAAATACAGAACCAAGAACGTTGCAGACTTCAAAAGATGGTTAAATTTACATACTCATAGTGCACACTCACAGTTCTTGATGGTGTGTTCTAGTAAAGAAGGGCAATGTTAGACTTTGGCAACATACATAAACGTGAGTCGGCTCAATTCATTGTTTGAATATGTTTGAAGGCATGCATAAAGAACTAAATGACACGTCTTTGATTCAAGGTGAGTGGTTAAAGAATTAATTCATGATGACAGCAACGTGATGGAAAGGCGGTTTCATCGTCGCCTTTATCCTGAGCTGTGACAAACCCCGGTGGACAGGGAATACCTCTCATCCCCTGCATTAGCTCAACATGCTTACGCTGCAGCAGCAGCTGCAGGTATATCTGCCGTTACAATGCCTCTACACTGACATCGATGCTATCACTTCCTTCGTCCAAGTTACCGTCCGCCTCTCTAAGCTTGCTGGCAAAGACAGGAAGGTGATAATGCAATCAATATCTGGAATATTTTTTCTTTTTTTTTAACACGTAATTATTTAAAGTGCTTTTTGACAGGCAGTGACAGGCAGCTGCAGGCAGTGGACAGGCCGAAGGTTGCATTGAAGTCAAACGCATGTAGCATTCATTTCACGTTGTTGCTAAGAATCCTGCGTTGGGTTTATCATGCATTTGCCCCATTCTGTCTCCTTATGTGATTATTTGAATAATTATAAACCACTATGTCTATGAACAACCGAACCATGTCAACAAGCTACTATGAGGCCCAGTTACCTTAACTTTTGGTCATGACAGCATATTTTTGCAGATCCAGAGAAGAAAACCTCTCACTTTTGAGTTGTACTGGTCTAAATTTACTGGCGTGCTGCGCAAAGCTGTAACTTGTGTCACAAATAGCAGCAGACTGGATTTGATCCTCAGCTGTTTGAGGCCGTTTAAAAGTGTGAGTCACGCTGAGGGCTATAGGTGTCAGCGCCACTTGCCCTCGCCTGCACTCGTACGGTCTTGCTTTTTCTCGTTCTTTCTGTCTGCCTTTCATTTACAGCTTGGAGAGAAGGCAGTTACAGGGGGACGGTATTTCCTTCAAGCTGAAGGGCAACGTGCTGACAGAAGTCGATGATAAAGACCTGTGTGTGCGGCTGTGTGTTCCTTTTTATCTACCTACATGATAATGTTATCGTGCACTTTCTGCTCATCTTTGAAGTCTATCCTGTGATAAATGTCTATGCAGCAGGAAGATTCATGGGTACAAAAGGCAGTGCCAGATGAAGTAGTCTTGTTATGTTTTAGAGTTTTTTCCCCTCCAACCCTGCCAACTGATTTTCTGATTGTTGGAAAATTCAGAAAAAGATAAGTAAAGGTTATGGGAAAAGGGTATGTTTAGGTAAATAAGCAAGTGGAATCTGTAAAAGAAATCTGGATGATTACTTTCCAAGATGGAAAAGTGTGCTGGGAATGTATAAGAGCAAAAATATGAAATGTTTCCAGTGCAAGACACAATAATGTAAAGCTACATCTCAACATAAAGATGTAGCCTCAGAAAACTTAAAAAAGGCAATGAAAAGTTTTTATTGCCCCTGTTTTTCATTAAAGAAATGAAGTGGCTTTAAAGTGGCTTGGTTTTGGCAGATTGATGGAGTGTTGTGCCCACATAACCGAGGCTAATTCAGCATCCATGTTGCAGCCTGTCTCTACTCTGTGGTCTCTCTTGTGAGTGAAAATCAGTGGGATATAGACTTTTGTTTTGTTGCTTTCTCTCCTTATTTTTGTTGCTTCCTCCGTTAATTTCCTCTTGTAATGGAATCTGCCATTTTGTGTGTAAAATCAGTCAGTTGACATCCAGTTGTTTGCATATTGGGTTGTGACGTAAAGCAAATTGCATGCAATGTTCCAGGCTGGGTAAAAAATTGTAAAGTTCCACTTCTCATCTTCGACTCTACAGGATAGAGCTCCAGGAAGTTTTAAGGTCAGAGAATTGCTTCAGAATGCATAATAAATATCTAAAAACCATTATGCCACAGGAAACTAAAGACAAAGTAGAAAGAAAAGAGTACAATGGGGAAAAAAGCATGATTTCTGAATTTAATATTTTGTTTTTCATGTTTTCTTTTGAAGGGTTTTGTATTTTATGAAAAATAATTATGTTTTTTCTGTTAAAAATAGTCTTTTGTTGTCCCTGCTTTGTTTTATCTGATATTTTTGTAAACTCTCAGGCTTGGTAGCTGAGTCATTTGATAGCCACCCAAAATATCTCACACATGCACTGGTTTTAATTAATCTGGAAGCAGCTGAACGGGACCATTTTGGTGCTTTTCCAGAACTTTCGTCGTGTCTGTCCTAGCTAGAGCTGCAGCTGAAGCTTTGTCTTTCTGCTTTTGCCTTCCAGTCATACTATTAAATCTTCATGGTTACGACAGCATTCAGCTTCTCTGGTAAGACCACCTGTTTGAGCTCACTCAGCAACAGATTCATCGCATTATAGCGCACCACTGAATGCACCATGAAGCCCTTCCAGTGTATTTCTGAATCTGAACAGTTGGCTCAAAAATGTATAAATAAAACAAATGAACATAAAACTGAACCATCTTGAAATATCTGTGTCTACACCTCACTTGACTTACTCTCCAATTTATTGTGCACAATAAATTTCGCATGACAATATATCTGTTAATATCTGTGGCTTTTCAAAGTTTTCTCAAAAATGAACAATAAAAAGCTGTAAACTGGATATGTGTAATTTAGTTTTACCCAGGCTGAGTTGCATCATGCAGGTCTGCTCCTAAAACAGCAAATTTCAGTGTGTAAAAGCTGTCCCAGTTAAAGCGAGAGGAGCACATATGTAATATTCATTGAAGTATAATATATTTATATCTCAGACAAGCATGCTGCAGTCAGTCTGCAGCGTGGCCTGCTCAGGCTGTGTGTGAAGCCGTGTGTGATGACTCAACCAATGGGCACTTGGCTGAGCCAACAGAGGAAAGGAACTCAGTGGCTGCATGAGAACAGCAACGTGCCACATGGAGTACGCCACATATGCACCCACTGTTCAGTGTGTGCGCTCCATCTGCACCACTTCACACAATACATGAGATTTACAGCAGTTATGTGGGTTCAGCAGGTTTACATTTTTAAAAGAATAGCCCTTATGTGTTTTGTATATTTGTTCATTAGATGTTGAGCTGGAACTGTTGTCTTCTTTCTAAAATATCTTATCCAAGATGTTCTGCACCAAAGATAATATGACTATCCATTTATTTATTTGGAGTTATAAGGCCGTCCAAACAGGCAGTGGGATTTGTGTTAACCATAGCAACATGTGTTGTTGCACTAAAAAGAAAATTAAATCAAAGATGCACTTTAAGGAAACAGATAAAAAATGTAATCTGGTTGTTAATGGTATTCATTTAATATCACATCAACAGTGGATGAAGAAGTTGCACACCAGAGTGTTTGTTAAATGTGTTCTTGATTGCTGGAAAGTGTTTGTCTTGTTTGTGGTTGTTCCAATTGTTAAAATCATGAAACTGTTTAAGGATGAGTCAAAGTTCCTGGAGAAGCTAAAAAGACAGCAAACCAAGGATCTTAAGAAAAGACCTTGTGTAAAATGGCTTAGACTGCAGAGATCATTTCGTTAGAAGTTCATAAATCACAGTTGTTCAGGCCGATTGAAGCCCTATAGCTTCTTTTTGTTTTACATGTAAGTAACATTAACTTTGGCTAATCTCTTTGCTTTTTTCACCACGATGTTCTAGCCATGTTTATAAAGAACACGTCATAGATAAGAATCACCAAAATAGAATAAGGGCCTTTTCACATGGCGTGCTCGGGCCCGTGCCGTGCCCGGGAACGATTACTCCTGAGTTGTGTTCACATGCCAGTGCTTGAACCAGGCTCGGGCACGCTTGGTAATTTCGGCGCCAGAACACTAGGTGGCAGTGTTGAGGAAAGTT
>JAVQJG010258032.1:0-21656 GCA_036024015.1 Craterocephalus amniculus | reverse complement strand
CGACATACCCAAAATGAATAGAGTATATCTCTGCATCTACAAGGTCTATTTGAATAAATTTGGTGTCAAAAATGACTGATATGGGCTTGTAGCAGAGGTTCTCCTGTTTAATTTTATGTGCCATATGACTATATTTCTGCATGATTAGCACTGCGTTGGATGTCTCTGCTGCAGAAATTCTTTATTGCCCCCCGCAAGTGAATTCACGTGATGAATTCACTTTACTCTAATGGTCTCCACAGTCACCAGATCTCAATCCTATAGAATATCTCTGGTATATGGTGGGACGGAAGAGTCCCAACAGCCTACTGTACGAATCTGCAGCAACTGTGGGATGTTTTCATGTCAGTGTGTTGAGCAACACACCTTGTTGTATCTAAATCATAAAAAATGCAGTAAAAATAGCTTCAGTCTGATACTAGCAAGGTGTGCCCTAATGAGGTGACCGGTAAGTGTTTGTTGAGATAAACTGTTGCTCATTGAGCTGCTATTCCTGGTCAACAAAGTTCACACAAATATTAAAGAGTGAAAAACCCAATGTTATTTTTTTAATTAAAAAAATATGTTCTTTCTTTTTGTAAACATGAATCTAAAATAAACTTTGTAAACAAAATGTGCTTGCCACAACCGTAAAGTTTTGAAAATATCTTATAGTTTGTGTTCAGATAAAATGAAGTAAAAGAGAGAAGTGGGGTTAACATGTGGTTTTGTTTTTCTCTTTCCGTTTTGATCTCTGAGGTACAGAGAGGCTTCAACCCCAAGAGTAAATGGGGGATTTTAAGAGGAAACCAGTGCTTGAATTGCAGGAAAAACAAAGACTTCACACTCTCATATACTCAGAGGTATTTACGAATTGAAACAGGAAACTGATTACAGCTTTAGGGAAGTAAACTCTCATAGCAGGTAGGTATTTTCTTTAATGTCAAAACACAATTTTTGTTACCTTCTATATAGAAAACTCTGACTTCTTGTAAACAAGTGATTGACACCAAGACTCTCACCTGTTCCGAACTGAGCAGCGAGGTGTCAATAAGCTTCCTGTCATATGGAACCAGTGACACAGTGTCAAACGTCAGGTAGTTATGGCCGTACTGAGAGACAGAAAAGCACATTTATACGTTGATTAACTTGTAAAGACCTGAAAAATTCTACATGACCAATAAAGCTTTGCTCCGTCTTTACCTTTGTATGAGCTGGTACGGTTACAGCAATATCTTCAATCCTGATGCCAAAATCATTCTCTTTATAATATCCAGGTTCTGACAAAATAACATGATTAGTTTCGCATTTGCACACATCTAAACACTGGAGGCATAAAATGCAAAGTTAATTCCCTCTGAAGTCTCAAGTTCTTATTTTGATTTAATTTTTTATTTAACGCAGCATAATCACAAAAACCATCCAGTTACTAGAAATCTAATATCTCATGTTATGAAAGTGTTATTAATGTGATTTCACATGACAGCTGCATTTATCTCTCAGACAGTTAAAAAGGTCACACTTCTTTCAAAGAATAAAATGTGTTTGGACCTTTTTTATGCAGCTTATCATGCTAACAATAAGTTAAACATGATAAAAACAGCATAAAAACATGTGAGCTCAAACCCCATTTTATCTTTTTAGCATCTTATTCAGTTCCATAGTAGCAGACGGTGCACAGAACAAAAAATAAATAAATAAATAAAAAGGAAGGAGCACAGAAATTGCTTCTGTTTGCCATCTTGCGAATTTGTATTTTCTGAAGAGGATGTAGATGTGGTCTAAAAGAAAAAGGTCTTACCAATAGATGTGAACATGCCCGCTCTGAAAGGAATGTTGTTGCTCTGAAAACCAACTGGCCCTGAACAAGGATTACACAAGATTACACAATGTAAAATCACGTTTTTACTGATTTTATCTTAGTCCAGTCTTAATTAATTTCTTACTCAATATCAGCTCATTTGTAGAATTTGACCAAAATGCTTTTGTAGAATTTCAAAAAAATTGGACTTCTGAGAGATTTGACTGAGGATGTTTAGTTTTTTCTAAATTTGCATGTTTAAGTCAACATTTTATTGTGCAGCTAGAATTTTTAAAGTTTTAATGATCTTGAGAGTCTTTCAGGGAAACCTTACTGTACAGTCGTACTGTTTACGTCATAACGTGTGTAAGAGTGGGTTGGTAATGTTTACTTGTTTGTAGCCTGATTTAGAACACATTTCCTCTCTGTATCACATTTGTAAACTTACATTTAAAAAACCTTCATATTTTCCGTAGCTTTTATGGCCGTACAGAATTATGAATAATTAATAAATATATAATAATTTTGCATATATGAATACGTTTTTACACAGTATCCTAGCAGGAGACAGATTATTTTTAGGTAAAAATGCATCCACACGAGGTGCAGAAAGCTAATAATATTTGTTCAAGATCACAGTTTCCACATTGAACTCCCTTTAATCATCATGTGGCATAAACTCTTCTGCTTTTCTGGGTTTTTTTGTGAAGTAACCACATCACAAGTGGTCATATTGCAAAATAAATTGTTCATCCCTATCAGGTTTTCTCATGCTTACTAAAGCAGTAATGTTTTGCTTGTTATATTCATGATGCTTGCAGATAACATGGTTAAAAACTGCATGAGCAAAAACCTGTTCTCATTGAAAATAATAAAAAAACAAGAATGAACAGCCATACATTCATGAACTCCAAAGTAGTTTCCAACCCCGTGACCGGTGCCATGTCCGTAGTTAAGGCCGACCTCCCACAGCGCCCGGCGTCCAAGCATCTCCATGTTTACACCTGTTGATAAACACAAGGCCGCATACACCGGTCGACTCAAACATCTGATGCAGATACATACATGCATGTAGTCAGATATAGTTGTAGGGGAAGAGAGCTCTCTAGTGGTGAAACAAAGTAAAACTTGTTTTCCATTTACCTCTTGTCCCAGAAGGAAAAACTGTTCGAGAAATCTCAATGTTTCCCATGAGCACTCGTGTGAAGGCTTCCTGTGAAGCATTACACATTAGACGAAAATTGTATTATTTTTTCAGCATATCTTCGTTCAGAAATGATGAATATGCCGTTTTGCATCAATGTAACCTTTTGCATTTCTGTGGGTGTCCCCCAGTGAACCGTCCGCGTTATGTCAGTGGTCCCATCTCTGACAGCAGTGAGAAACAATGACTCATCTCAAATGTACAACACACGAAGTGAAACTAGGGGAGAGTATGTGCAGAGAACATTTTTACTCACAGATACTGACCGCCAGAGTCAACCAGGTACATCTCATCAACTGTCAGCCTCCTGCTGGTTTCTTCTGTCGGGCTGCAACACAGAAATACAGGAAGTTATTGCAACACTGCTCCTCTGTGAAACTAGCAGCGGTCTTTGTAAGGTAAATGAAAATGACATCATTACTGATCATTTTCCAAAGAGTGGCTTAAAAAAGTAGAAGTGAGAAGCTTTTCAGTCAGATTCAGACTAAACTGATTTTGGAGGGAATTAATGGGCAACACAGCTAAAGATACAGACACTTACTGAACTGTCAGCAAAAGAGGTAAATGCAACAGTTACTTAATAGTTTATAGTTGTTGTCTTATTCCAGCCAAACTGTAAAGGACGGTTCAACTAGTGTCATTACTTAAAAGCAAACAGAACTGGGGTGTTATTTCCTTTTCTAATACTTACAGCTAATCAAATGTTGATGTTAACACAGTAGTAACTGAATAACTTCATTTTTTCCTTTTTTGCCCCTAGGTAGGTTTAGGTTAACCAGCTGGGGGTTAGAATACCACCCGTTTGATCCAGCCTAATATCAAAACTCTAATCTGTTTTGATCAGTAAAAAACCTTTGACTATTACCTCTGTTAAACCTTCAGCACAATTCATTCTGCTGTATAATGGTGCAGTAATGTGGAACTTCTTATAGGAAACTTATGTAGTTTATGTTTTTACTTTTGCAAGATTAATGAAAACACTTTCCACATCCATCAAGCTGTTTTATGGCACTATAGTTATATTTTCAACATCCATATTAAGTTTAATGGAAACTTCAATGAGCACTGTGGATACATTCACTATAAAAAAATTCCAACCACCTTCTGCCTTGTGTCTGAGATGGATTCATGTTTAGATTAATCAGAGACCCCCAGATCCCTCCCTCTACATGGCCACTTCTTCCAATTCTTCCGAAAGAGCACAGAGACATCTCTAACTAGTTGATATAATCTCTCCAGAGAGTCCTGGTCTTTCCTAAGACCTCCTCCTGCTTAGAGAACACCTCCCATGGCAAAGACCTGAAGGCCATCCTGTCTAACTCTACCACCTCTTAATGACACATAAGCAAAGCTTCTCATGTCATTCTTAGGAGGATGCTAACTTCAGCTTATTTATAATGCAAAATTTTTTGGGTCACTCCTCTCAGTTCATAATTACAAGTGACAGTTGGAAAGCAGCCCAAATGGTAAATCAACATCTCTGCCTTCTGGCTCAGCTCCCTCATCAGCACTGCAGGCTGGAAAAGCACCAGCACCACTGCAGACATTGCTCCAATCTGCCTGTTAATATCCCACTCTGTTCTCTTTCATTTTAGATGGCGACTCGTTCAATCCATAATTTTCCAGCTGATAGTGATGGTGATCCTTTTCTGAGCACCTTCAGATCTGCTGAAAGCCGCCCCAGTGTCTGCTGGAGGTCTGCGCTACACAGAACCAGCAGGACCACTTAGGTTGGCCTCAGAGAGTTTCATAATGAAACCGACTCATAACAAAAAAAAAAAGATCTACTCTGGGACTTTCTTTTTTTCTTACATAAACAAATACGTTACTGCACATTTTCATTGTGTTCTGATCTTTATGCGTTGCTGCTGTCAAGGAAACAAGTGGTTAAGGGATTATGAATGATCTAAGGGATGTCATTTTTAGCCAATTTGGTTCAAAGTGAGTTGTGCCCTTTTCAGAACAAAGAAAAGCTAAAAAGTACAAACCGACGGGGAGTCTTGAAATCAAGATGAAATGAAGGAATTATATTGGGCAATTAATAATGACAGCATGAAATAAATTGTCATCTCATACCACCTGTTCTGCTTGTTAAAACATCCAAATTGCTGCTTTACAAGTGTTACAAAGTGAGAGAAATGATTTTGACATGCTCTGCATGAGCCGAATGAAGACTACTGTAAATAAGGGGATGAAGAAGATGAACAGATCTTACCTGTAATGGGCGAGAGCAGCATTGGGTCCACTTGCAGAGATGGTTTCAAAACTTGGGCCTCTGCTGTCTTTCTGTTTGCTGTAATAATGTGCACTTTGCTGTAACACACCATTATGAAGTACTGCATGGCAGTTCCCCACCAACCTCGTGCATGCAGTACGTTCTGCTCACCTTCGACACGTATTGACGTAATCTGCGGCGCTCAGTTCAGTCTCGTTCCCCCCTGGAACAACCTTTTCCAGCCACATCAACAGCTGGATGACAGCAACTGCATCCCTCACCTGCAAAGAGCCGCAGTGAGTGACACAGAAGAGTCTCAATCATGCTCAGGCTGTCTGTGGATTTCTTCTGTGCAGCTTGTGTGTGTGTTTGTGTGGAGGACTTACATGAGCATCCCTCAGAATTTGCTGCTCAGTCTCGTCTTTTACAGCTTTGGTCGTCAGCACAGGTGAGTAAGAGCTTGTCATAAGTTTCTCCTCCAAGCCACAAAAAGATTCATAATGTAATATTAATAAAACTTATATTAAATGTAGGATACTTATAAACGTATCCTACATTTCTCTTCATTATTAGAATCAAATTGCACAAAGTAGTTTCTGATTCTATGGATGCAAATGATGACAAACTTTGATATTTTGTGATTCCACAAAGCAAATGAGCTTAAATATCTACATACCTCTGGTGTGATGATCTCATAAAGTGCGTAGTTTGTGTACTCTTTACCGATCCACACTTTAACCCCAGGCTGGGCCACATATGCTCTCAGGTGTTCAAGGACAGAGTCATAATCCTTCAGCTGCACACACAGGGCCCCGTTACAGGAGGCATTGAGGTATACCTTCAAATCCTCAGTCACTCGGTCCGTGTGGACGAAAAGCCTTCAGAAAAAGAAAAATACAAGAAATATGATTGTGTATTTATGATTGGCAATATGATTTGAGGTGTCAGAAATGACTCCATGGCATTGACATAAAATTCCTGACAAAAAAGCATGAAGAAGACTGACCAGATTTCATTCATTGTGAGAAGAGTGTAGGAGTAGAAGAATGGATTGTAAGGAATGTCATTCCCACGCAGATTAAAGAGCCCTAAAAAACATAAAACATTAGCACATAGTACCTCACCGTTAGCAGCAGCTCTCACGTCTCCTTACACGGAACGTAATGTGTGCATCAGTCATGTGTGGCTGAGGTACGTGACTTCCTCTGTGTCCTTGTCATTGCACACACACTCAGTAATCGTGAAATCAGCAGTCAGCATCAGGGAGGACCTGAAGAGCAGCACTCCTCCGGCTTGGATTTTATAGGCACGTTTGAATAAATCACTACACATGTACAAGAAGCTGAGCTGATGGTTAAGGGTAGTCGGCTAAAATCCTGCGTCTTGCCATAATCATACTGTCAGGCTTAAAGTGAGATGTTATTTTCATTTTCATGAAACTAGTGTAGTTTGTTTTTGGTTATTTTGGTTCCCAATAGGGTTAAGGTTGGGACTCTAAAAATGATAATGCTCCGTGAAAACACTCAGTTTGCCTCCTGCGGCGAAACCTTGAATTGCCATCTTGGAATATTCCCATGCCATGAAAAAAGTTAAATAGAGAAATCAGTTTGTCAGCTGACCTCATTTTGTAGGCCCATCATGTTGCTGAACCAAGACTTGACTGACTGAAACAACCCCAGATAATGATGTTTCCTTCACAGGCTAGTACAACAGGCATTGAGCATCCTGTGTACAGCACTTTATCTTACATAGATGTGGACATCAGTCTTGAACAGTGCGAGTCTGAACTCATCAGCCCACAAGACTTTTTTCCCATCATCCCAGGGTCCAATCATCAAGGTCCCTAGAAAATTAATTTATTTTTATCAATAAGTTTCTCTGATAAATGGTTTATCACCGACTGTACCACTTTTGGTTAACCATGTTGTTACTGTCACTCTCACGCTGTGTGTGTGTGTGTGTGTGTGTGTGTGTGTGTAAGTTGTAATTTATTTCTTTACACCACATCTCATCTTTGAAAGGAAAGGAATGGTTCACTACTATCCTTATTCCTTAAAGATTTAGACAATGTTTTAAACATTTCTGATTTAGTTCTTGAAATTTTGTTTATGAGCAGATGATGTGATCAGTGAGGGTTGAATAATATGTTACCAGCTGACACACGCTGATGTTTGCTGTACTTTTCCAATGTAAAAAAACCCGTTACACATTACTCACAGGCTGTTTCATCCAGAGCGGAAAGCAGGAGGGCAGTTGGCTCGTACGGATCGTCCCGCATCAGACTGCGGATGTGCTCTACCTTCATCTGCCAGGACCTTTCTGCAGACACATACATTTAACAGCTATTTGCATCCAGTAGCAACTACACCAGATGTGACTTGTGTTTGACATTGAGAGTTAATATTTGCCTCAGTAATTATTAGCTCTTTCACGTCCTACTTTATTGTCTGGTACAGATAATTCTAAGTGATTATGAATAATCTTATTAAAAACGAGCTGAGTAAATCTGCCTGAGTCATCTGTACTACTTTGATCTACTATGTAGGAATTTATGTTTTACATGATCTCACCTTTGAGCTGCTTTGGTCTCCACCAACTTCCAAGGGAAATATTTAGCTGTTGAATATTTTTTCATGATTTATTTAAATGAATTATACAATAAAAGCAAAATAAACCCCATAAAGTTTGTTTCTATAAGGAGCAATTTCTACTTTAGAAATAGCTGAACGTCACAAAAATGATGATCAGTGTCATTTGATGTGTAAGAACCATCATTTGAGCCCTTTTATAAATGCACTAATCTACTTTTAAATGCAACAAGTTCACATCCATATCAACACGCCTCTGGTAACTCTGTCCTTTCATTTGATGTTCTCATCATCTTCTTCCTTTACCTTCATCTCTAGACTCCATCTGTACAGTCTGCCAAGACTAAGATCAAGCTTTTACATCTGAACTATTACAGCAATTAGACAAATATACTATTAGACATAAAAGACTCACTTAAAGCCTCGGACAGAATGGTTTTTCCGGACTGGACTCGAATGTACACACATGGGCCAGTCGGTTTATGGTGCTCTCCATTTGTTCTATATTTCCATTCTCCAGCCATAAAGGCTAATAAAGCCCAGAGGCATCCAGACAGCGTCCTCATCTGCAGGCCTCTCCAGTCCTTCTAAGTTAGTGTTTAATCTGCCCGCCAGCCATGAAACGATGAACAGGCTGTTTATGGCCGTGTTTGCAAAGCTGCTTATTGCTCTCTGTCCAGTTTACAGGTATTTATCAACACACAGATAAACGGCACCACACAGGTAGACAGGCCGATTGCTGTGTGTGTGTTCTGCACACACAGACACACACACACACACACACACACACACACACACACACACACACACACACACACACACACACACACACACCGCTGCTCAGCTCCACCTCACTCAGCGCGCTCGTGTATGTGTGAAGAAGATCCAGCCCCTCATTTTCAAGGTTATCTCCTACAGGAGCCTGACTTTTCCGGATCCTATGGGAATTTTGATAACCGCGGTTTTCCTCTGGGCTGTCGTCGGAGGTGAGCGTGCATCACATTGATTATATAGTTAATACTTGGTGTGTGTATGTGTTGTCTGTGGGAACTGACGGGAGAAAATGTGGGAAGGTTGTATATCTCAGCGGGCTGCGCCAGAAACGTATCTTTTAAAAAACTGCTGCCTCAGCTCTGTTAGCGACACGGTAAACCCTTAAAACGACTAGAAAAAGCGTTTCCCAAAGGAGAAAACCCAAGGTGTGTGCTAGGCTAATGGCGGAAGTCTAACGGGCTTTAATACGCTTATCGAGCGGTGTTATATAAATTAAAATGTGCTCCCACAGTTTTCTCTCTCCATGTCAGACCACACTGACTGAATGTTTAATACAATTTTACGTAAAGTTGAATACACATTTAGCGGTGATATTTACCCCACAGAAATAGTACATATTTAAAGCACGCACATGTGAGAACGGCGCTCGTTCGTGCGCGCGCCGTGGCGACACGCGCAGAACACCGCCGCGGTAATTAAAGGATGCTTCAGACTGGGAGACTGAAAGGAAACGTGGCTCATAGAGACCCGTGACTGACAGTAGGGTTAATGTTGGGTACTCTGGTGTTACGCGCTTTGTTTTGCTGCAGCACAGTCAATAACCTACATAGCGCGGACTATTTATAAGTATGAGGGTCTATTCTGTGTCGCAGTGTGTGGAAGGAATAACACCAGTCGGACAAAAATAGTGACATAGGATTAAAACTGTAGCTTAAACAACATGTTGGGTTCATCAAATGTCAAGATTAGGTGTGGAATACGGGCCACTGAGCATCCTTAAGCTCCGCCACCATGCACACACATGCACGCCACCTCACATGGACATGGTGGAACATCACAGGGCCATGTTGTCCTGTGAGCAGATCACATGTTTGTGAAGAGTGATTACTGGCCATAGATATCAATTAATCTTATCGATCTTTGTCTGTACTTATCAGAGTGTTAGATGTCATTGAGTTGAGATTAAATGTAATGGTGCTTTTGTGTTCCCAGTTAAACTAGACTTCATCAGTCACTTTTTATGCACATATGATGCAGATGTTGATGTTCATGCATGGATTAATGTGGAAAACAAGAATAAAATTCAGCAAGAGATTAGATTGTGATCTGATCTGTAATGACATTTCAGACCATGCTAGGTTCACTGTATACCCGTGAGAAAAGGTGCTGGGAGAGCTGCTTCGTGTGCCTTTAATGGAGTGCAGGAGAGGGATTGGTGACTGATTTAGTCCTGGTGGGAAACTACCTGCCAGCTAAAGCCACACCATGTCTGCTAGGGCAACGGGAGGTTAAGCTTCTTTACTGAGGTGACTATTCTCAACTTAATGAAGGCACAGCTCCACCTATGGTATGGCAGGATAGTCGTCTGCTAAAGAAACAACAGTTGTACGGATATTTACTCATATTCTCCCCAATCTGTGTTTTTCTCTCCTGTTTTGTTCTCAGTGGGAAGCCGGCCAGTAACCTCACCCCTTAACGATGCAAAGGTCAGACTTTTTATTTCCACTGTCATTTAACCTTTTCATTTTGATAACTTGCTCATTAATTGCATGCTTTGTTTGGGTTTTACCAACAGGTGGAATGTATTATCCAGGAGACACTGAATGAAGATGGGCTGCACCATGATTGTGGACCGCAGCTAACAGGTAAAAGCCAAATGATCTGTTTATAATTAAGGACATCTACACAAATGATGAACATCTTTGAGGTGCTTTGAATTTTCACTGACAGCACGTTTTACCTCCAGCTAACTCACGTACATTTATTGAACTCACAAGATTATTTGTCCATTTTGTCAAATTTCTCGGAGATTGCTGTGCTTGCGTTCTGAGTCTTTGTACTGAGTCTTGATACTTTTGCAGAGGGACTTGATGAAGTGCAAAGACATGATGGTCTTCTCAGGGAGCTGCAGAGACTGGCTGATGAAGGTGAGCACAAAGTCACACAGACCATCTTTTATTTAAAACGTACCACTGCTTGACAGCATGATCACATGGAAACAGTGAGTAATAATTCTGTTAATATCAAAGTATAGCTCATACTGACTATCGTCCAACTTGTGCAGAGAAAGAAAAGGAGCAGGGCGATAAAAGGGAAAGATATGAATACAATCTCGCAGATGACGAGAGCGACTTTGACCAGAGAAACGACAAAGAGGACGAGAGAGTTTCGAGCAATGCTGAAAAGCAGACAGAAAAAACAGAAGAAGAGAAAACGGACGATTATGACGTGAAGGAGAAGATGACGGAGGAGCCACGGATTGACGGCAGAGGGACTGACGAGGAAGAGGAGAGAGCGAAGGAGCTGGAGGAGCTGCTTGCTGAAGAGATCAACAAGAAAGGAAAGGAGGAGAGGAACGATGAGGAGCTTAAAGAGCTGCTGAAGGAGCTGAAAAAGAAGCGATATGAAGCCGTGAAGGAGAGGGAGACCCAAAACGGCTCTGGGGCCGAGCAGAAGCAGGAGGAGGAGGACGAGAAGATAAAGGAGAACAAAGAAAAGGGGGAAGAAACGGCAGAGGACTTGGAGAAGCAGAGGATGGAAGAGAGGAGGAAGAACGAGGTGGAGCTGATGGTGGAGAAAGAGAAGGTGGAGAAGGAGTTGAAGGAGCTGCTGAAAGATCACGACAGCAAGAGCAAGCCGGAGCAGGAGAGGGAGAGGGAGAGGAAGGCGAAGCAGGAGGAGCTGGACGAGCTCGTGAGGAAGATGAAGCGGGTGCAGGAGGAGGAAGAGGAGGGGCAGGGCGCGAAGGACAGCGTGGATGGAAAGACGGAGGACGAGCAGAACACAGGGAAGGAGAGTGAGGCGGGAAAAAAGTCGGATGAAAAAGCCGAGAATGAAGTGCAGAAAAAGGAGGAAGCGACGAGGGTGAAGGAGCCACAACAGAAGAGGGTGATGGAGAAAGCCAGCGATGAGGCTACGCGGCAGTTTGAGCGGGAGAGGTACCAGGGTGAGGATGAGGATGAAGATGGTGAGGATGCGGAAGATGAGGATGAATACATAAGAGAGGATGAGGACGACCAGGACGATGAGGACGGCCAGGAGGATGACAATGAGGATGAGGGGGATGCTGAGGAAGATGGAGACGTAAGTTAATGCTTACTTTTTGACCAGAAAAAAGCTTTTTTCTAATTACACTGCAAATAATTGTTTCTGCACCTACCATCACTGAGATAATTAAATGAAAAAAACTAGCATTCTGTACTTCAAATTGCTTCAGATTTAAATGACAATAAGTCTTTGTGAAATATAGACGTACCAATAAAATCCCTTTAAAAAGCATCTTAGATTTTTTAATTTCATGCTGTATTCAAATTTTTTATTCAGGACATTTGTTAATAAGTTTCATGCTCATGAATCCAAGTCTTCTCTGGGACTTGAAAGTGACCAGAGTTCCTGGGTACTTTCATCAGAACCACAGTGTTAGTAAAGAAGAGGAGATTTTAAGGACCTTCACTCTTCATGCTCATAGATTATTTCTGTTTTTTGTTTTTTATTCTACATTTAAAAGTAGTGCATGATGATAGACGGTTTTGAGTAGATGTCCTGCTATAGAAGCATAAAAGCAAAGGCATTGCTCATCATACAGCTGTCTTATCTTCATGTTATATCATCATGGGTGTGAATACTTTCTCTGAAGCAAAATTTAACTCGGGTACATTACTGTATCAAGAATTATAAAGTAAAATATTCTATAGTTGTATGACTTGTAATATTATCTATAATGTGTGTATGTAGATGCAAACTCCTCAGATATCATTTCTGGTACATTTCAACTGCGTAATGTAATTTCTTTACCTTGCTTTTAGTATCTTTTAAAATTTTAACTTCTGTTGCTGCTACTTTCCTACTGTTAGTAGGGAAAATTGTAATAAGTTCAGAGTGGCAATAGTTTCTTTATCTATTAACAATTTAGTTGTCATCACATTAATCTCAGTATTACATCCCACCTGTTTCATGTCTTTTGGTGACATCCACAGTGTCATTCATCCTTTTGTTTTCTATCGTTGCCAGGTCTGCTAGTTATAAGCAGTTTTGGGCTTCCCAGTCTCTTATTCTTAAAATGTTTTCTGAGATCAAATTGCTTGTTTGTATCATAAAATGTGACACTCCAGCTCTGGCAGAGTACAAAGAAAACGCCCTTCAAAAATCTAAGGATTGCTCCACAGCTATGTAGGAGAATATGCTGTAGGCATGATTCTTTAAGATGAATATAAATTTAAAACCTGTGACTGGGATGTCTTATTTAGATGAATAGCATGAATACATAGCTAGTGTATGAATGAAGTGTTTTTACAGCATAAAACAAGTTTAAAAGGCACTGAGTCAGGAACATTGATCATCACTATTCCCAATGGTAAATGCACTGGTTGTGTTTACGAACTGTAACATTTCCAACAACAGTCTAAATAGACTTTGAGTTGTATTGGAGAGAGACCCTGAGATACCTCAGACAAGTGACGGAAATATAATTAAGCTACAGTTCAGGCATGATTTAAAGTTGTGAGTTGGCTTTGTTTACACACACTTGTCTCATTTAGTCCCCTTCTTTCCGTCCACAGGAGCTACTGGAAATCGAAGCAGAGCTGCGGAAAGTCGCTGCAGAGCTGAGGGAACTTCGCAGAGGATAAGCTACACCCACACAGCAGACTGATGCAGTCCCACATCCAGCTCACACATTCCCCATCTTCAGCCTTCACCGCCCTCACAGCGCTCAGACAAATGTTTTTAGACGTGAATCTGTTCAAGTAGAAGCTATACATACCGTTATATCGTGTCTACTTTTAACTTGCCTGGAAAATGTGTTTTGGGGTAAAATAAACAAACCTCCAAAAAAAAAAGAAACAACACAGTTTTCCGGCGAATCAGAAAGCTTATATCCATCCGTGGTGTTCCTGTCTGAGTTCATGTTAAAGCTGTCTGTAAGGCAGACAGGGTTTTCACTGGAGTTGCACTTTTAAAAAACTGTTGCACTTTTTATTCAGATGTTCATTTTGACTGCTGATCAAAACTTAAAAAATTGGCAATCAGTGCTTCTTTTCTCCACCGGTATCATCTTCGTGCTACTCGGAGAGGAAAGCTGGTGTAGATATTTTGTGCAATAGCTGTATCTGTCGGCTGCCCCTGCTGTTCTGACTGTTAATACGCTGATATTTCTACAGATGAAGACATAACTTCCTCTTCATTTCTCTGATGATCAAGTAGAAGTAAGGAATGTGTTTCATTTGGCTCGCACTGTTAAATCCAGACTGTTTGTGATGAACCGAAGTGACACTAGCCAAAACAAAAAACAAGACAAAAAGACACAGGAGGAAGCTGATTGTGATTCTGCACTCTCATGTGTCAGATGTTAAGTTAGTCTTTTGTGCGGTGGGTGGCAATGTGACAGGACATGCTGTACTTAGAGCTTACAAGGTCTAAAAGTGTCATTTCAGGTTCTCAACCAGCTTTGCACTCTTGCGTCAACAAGCCAAGGAGGAGTTTTGGGAAAGAGGAGGGACACACTAAAGCCATTTCTTGTCTTTTGGTAACAGCAACACCGACAATGCTCCTTAGTGTTACAACACCGATTTCACAGCTGTCATTTCATTTGTGTAAATATGAAGTTTTGTGGTCTGTAAGCCAAGGTTAAATGAATATAAAGCAACATCGCCCCCATGAGGACACTGGGTAGACATGCACATAGTGCAGGATTAACAGGGTTGCTACTGGAGGCCCACTTTCTGCAATAATCTAGTTTAGATTACAGCACATTTGAATGCAATAAATAACCAGATGATGATTTGTTTGATGTATGTTAATATATAATCAAAGTTAATAATTAAATACACTTATAATAAATATAATTCTTTGTTTTTCTACAAAGCCAAGCTTTACAGAATATTTATGTATTTGAACACTGACCAAGTATCTAGATCAGCTTGTGCAAACACAGTAATAATATACCTTCTTAGTCCAAACTGAAATATTCCAAAGAGGATAACTTTGCCCACTAAACATGAATGTACTGTAGTTTATTTATGTATTTATTTTTTCTACAGAAGTGCAGAATGTTTCCATAAAATGTGACTAACAAGCCAGCAAGAAAGCTGTAGAAAATGTCTGTGTTTTTGGGGTGGGCAGGAGGGGGTGATATACTGGGCATAGAGAACAAATATTACAATATTACTGGCCAATCAGAGTGCTGTACTTTGTGCCTGCTGTATTCTCTTCAATGCTACCTGTCAATCAATAAATGGTGTAACAAACAACTTTGTGTGCCTGTTGTTTGAGCAAAGACATACATGAAATGACAAACTTGGCCCGTGACTTTTGTTTTTCCGATTATTCAAAACTGGTGGTAGTTGACTAGTGAGAGACAGAGAACATGGCCTGAACAGAGAAAAGACAAACTGCAGAAGATAGAAATATAGCTCTAGTCTTTCAGTGATTTGCATCCTTTTGTGGAGCTGGAAGTAACTGAGTACCTGGGTCGACATCTGTGCCAGACACATCCAGCTGGACATGGACTTCTTCAAGTTAGCAAGGGTGGATTTTAGCTGCAGGGTCCAACATTGACACAACTTCATGCAAAGCTTTAAATGTATCCCTCTTGACATATTGTAGAAAATGGATCTCTGCACAGTATTTTTGGCCTCCTTCTATTATTGTTCTCTGATTGTCACTTGATCTCATTCCCCATGTCCTTTATCATCAAATCTATACATGACACTGCTCATGGCCTGAGTCTCCACTGAGCACAAAAAACACTTAAATAACAGAATGTTTTTCAGAAAGAAAAATAAAACTTTGGTTTATATCAAGTTAAAATCTGTTTTGTTTTTCTACATCAAAAGAAGGGTCATTTGGTGTTCATATTTTATTTAATGCTAGTTCTGGAGATCATTTAGAAACTGTGATTTTGCCTTAACCCCTTTAAAATCCTTCAATTTTCACCAAAACTCTGGATCAACTACTTTATTGGACTACCAGGAAACAGGTTTTGGTGAAGTCTCTGCTACTGGAGTACATACAGTGTGGTTTCAAAGATAAATTGCATGTGTGACCAGTCAGAAATGCGTTTTTTTTAAAATCTACACTTACAACTGTAACCAGAAATGATATATATCATTCAAACATAGCTCTCCAGTGGTGTATGAGTAATAATATGAATATGAGTATAATATGAATGAGGAGAATGAGTATAATTCATGTTTGTCATCCTGCCCAAGGGACATCTGGTACCAGTGTTTAAAAGATTTATTTGGTCTCACTCTCATCATGTTATCTGACCACAGATAGAAACATAATAATTTATTTCCTATATGATACATTTTCAGATGAAAACAGTGTTGCAATCCACGGAAGTTTTACTGTGTGAATAGATTTCGGACATAGCAAAGGCTTGTCCCTTGTTTTTATATGTGGCTCCATCATGAGTAGAAAAATATTAGATCTACCACTGTTTTTTCATTCCATTCATGGAAAGTGGGTTTGATGACGAGGGAGTCATACTTCAGGATGATGCATCTTCATCTTTACAGTCATCTTCACCCTAACACTTTTTCATACACTGTCATCTCAATATAATTGAAATTTTGTGTTACCATTATTATAATACCATTAATAATAAAATCCAATGTAATACTTTATCCCATAAAGCTGATCCTTCTTTTTCCTCTACAGGTGAATTAGTTCATCAACAAAAAGTTATTAGAAGATAAATAGAGGTAACCCTCTGCAAAACCAGAACTTTCAGCTGAAAACCAACAAAAAGGTCAGAATTTTTCCCCTTTAAGCATGATAGTTTCATAGTTTTGTTGCGGTGTACAGCAATAAAGAAGATTTACATGTATTTACTTGCTTATAGGCTAATTATAATGTCTAATTACTGAAACTAACTGGCCCGACGGGTGAACTTGGGAAGTTGGGACAACAAGCAGGAGCACAGAGCCCAAGGGGCACGACAGTGGAAGAAACTTAATTCCTCATTTTTGTTTAGATGTGTTTTTCTCCCACACATGTCAGTCGACTCTACAGGTGAAGGCAGAGCCCGGCAAACCCAGCGGACTTCCTTGTTGCTGCCGTCCAATAACCGAGAGATGGAGCGGCTCCGAAAAACTGAAAGAGAAAGTAAAAATCTCTCAGGGAAGTCATTATCCTGCGTATCATTCAGGAGTCACACAGGCATGCCGTTTCCCATCGAATAACTCTAAAAATACGCAACAAAAGTCCATTTTAATAGTTCACAAAGGAGTCAACTAATCACTCGCCGAGTTCATCTGAGGTCAGCGGAGGAAAATGTCGCGCGGGTCCAACGCAGGCTTCGACCGACACATCACCATATTTTCACCCGAGGGCCGCCTCTACCAAGTCGGTAAGGAAGCCTTTTTAGCAAATGTTAGCCAAACAGCACGCCTGCTGCATTATGAGAAATGCTGCCACAACATTGTGTGTGACTGCCAACTTAACTTTATTTAAATCAACTTCCACAAAAATAGAAAAAAATGCGGTGAAGTTTCCAGGAGGTTGTGTTAGGGAGAAGTTGGCAACTAAATATAATACATATTTTCCCTGATTTTAAAATGTAGGTCTGCTTTGTAACACTTCAAAGTTAATCCTGTTATTAAATTCCACAATTAATGGGTTAAATCGTAGTTTTGGTCTGTTTAGTCCTGAATTTAAATTTTAATGTAGCTTTTTAATCGTTCAAGCTAACCGGGTTGCCAGGTTTGGCTGCGTGTAACGAGAGAAAGGTGCGAGTGACTCTGCAGTACCAACCCAGTGGCCTGGGCGTGAAAAATGAAGCAGTTGTCTTTTTTTTCTTCCAGATATCAGTCACAATACACGCTCCATATTCAAGTTGAATAGAGTTGAATCAGCCCAGTCTCAGCCCCGTCCATCTAAAATCAGAACACTCAACCTGAAGTTTTATCTGGCAACTACTACTGGTTCATGTCGCTGTTCGTGAAGGAAACAAAACACTGTCTCTTCTCTTCTGCTGTAATGTATGTTTCTGTTTTTCCACGCAGAGTATGCCTTCAAAGCCATCTCCCAGAGTGGGTTAACATCAGTTGGAATCAGGGGGGCGGACAGCGTCGTGGTGGTCACGCAAAAGAAAGTGCCGGTAGGATTTCACGCACTACGACACACATACACACACACGCGCGAGCACACCTCACAGGGATGCTGCTGAAGTGAGCTGAAGCCAAACAGTGAAGCCACATGAGTCAAGTCAGCTAAAAGCTGGAACAAGATATCAGAAAATGCACATGATCTGTGCCAGTACTCAGATTACCACACCACACAGCATTGAGATGTTCCCGCAGTCAGAGGATTTATTTACCCTGGATGGATCCAGATATGCTCAAATGTGTCTGAAAACATGATGCATGACAAAAAAGACTGATGTTTAACTAGATAAGATGCTTAGCCCCATATTTATTTTGTAAATAAATTCAGAGTTAAGGAGTTAATAATTAAAAACCCCTAATCTGAGTATGATGTACCTAGCATATGGGCTGAATCATCCAGTGGATTTCATGCTTCCTTTTCCTGTCTGCAGGACAAGCTGCTGGACTCCTCCACTGTGACCAACATGTTTAAACTAACTCCTCGCATCGGCTGTGTGATGACCGGACACAATGGTGAGTTTTTCTCGTATGTACAACATAGTATTGTCACGATACCAGAAATTCAGTAGTCAGTACCAATACCAGTGAATTTACACAATACTCGATACCTAAATCGATACCGCGGCAAAAAAGGTCCTTATTTCTTCAAGATATCCCCCACCTATGTTAAAATATTGATCTCGTTACAACGTATAAGCTTGAACAGATAAATTAATAAAATGTATGCACTGACGCTTTGCATTCAAGTATTTAAACAAACATTGCTTTTTTACTGTAATGAACATTTACTATAATGAATAAATAAAGCATAAATACAATAATAAAAACTGTTCTGTAATGTCATGTTCTCAATATTGAACAGAAATTAACAATATTGTGATTAATGCTTTATATCAGCATTATAAAACACAGCAGCCAGAGATGTAAACATGAACAGAATAAAATATAAAGACGATAATAAAACAAGTCTGTAATGGTTTTAGACTACATCTTACTGATTCACCGACATAATGGATCAGCCTCCAAGAATATTATTACTTTTAAGTCACGTTATGCTTTGAGAACTCAGAGATATGTTAAAAACTTACGGTGCTGCGGTTACAGTACAGAAGCTGCGTTCTGCCAAAGCAGGAAGTACAACATGCTTACAGTTTAGGCTCTACAGATATATAAAATGATGTTGTTGCAAGTAAATTATGGACGCTGCCCACTGAGGGCACTCGCATTTCATTGGACAAGCAGTATGGAGGAATATTGACAAGACTTTTATGGACCGTCTCAGAGCTGAGGCGGAGCTGCTGCTCCCGCTGCACTCCATGGAGCTGCCTTCACTGAGCTGTTTAGGTAGCAGCTGTACACATCTCACGTCTGGTTTCTTATGTACCATTGATACTACCGGTACCATGAAAGTACAGGTACCAAGAGTACGACAGTAGCACTGGTACCGACTTGGTACCGAAGTACCGAGTACCATGACAACACTAGCACCAATCCAATCCTGGTGTCTGCAATTAGATATCAGCCGATACCATTATTTTCTGATATTATGTGAGCATTATTGTGACGAGTATCATAATTGCTGTTATACTGTATAAGGTTTCATCAGGCTGATGAACAATATCCAGTTTATGCGTCTTTTGCAGGGCTGGGATAAAATGCTTTCATCCTGATTCCTTACTTTTGCAACTTTTTGGTGGCAGATTAAGTTTTAGTTACAATTTTTGCAATTTTTGGATACTGCCAATTTTTATGCCCCAGAAGACAAGTAAAAAAATGTTTTAAATGAAAGAAAATTTGAAAAAGTTTTGATTTTCTCTCAAAATGACCTAACAAAATAATCTTTTTAAAAATTGTGAAATATTTTTTGCAAATCGATTTTTTTCTCCCACCTCCAATAAACCATACGAATAAACTTCTAAAGGACATGAAAGAACACGTCTATAGCTGCTTTATTATCTTGATGAAATAAAAGCAGCTAGAATTTAACATCAACACAACGCGGGGAACTTGGGTGTACATAAATAATCTGGGAACACAGCGTTGCAGAAAATTCGGGTCTGTCAAATCACATCAAATTTTATCTATAAAATGCAAAAAGCAACACAAAGTGTTTCCAATAATATAAATAATTTCTGTATTTTAAAAATAAAACAAGCCTTCACACACTAAAGTTTAGCATCACAATCTAAAGATGCATATCAAGCAGCATGTGTGAGCACACATGATGCAGGGCTGAGCCACCTCACTGAAGGAACTGAAAACTTTCAGGCATTTTTAGTTTTTATCTAGCAAAAATAGTTGATTGTTTTAATCCATTGTGCTGCAATAAAAGAATTTAAACAAAGTGTTGTAGTCGATCCTTGAGAGAAGACGTTTTAGATGCACTGCGATGAGATGGCATCCATTTAATCCCCCTGATGATTGACATCATACATACATCTGATTATTTATTATAAACTATTTTTAAAGTTTTCTTTTTCTGTACTTGGGAAAAATGGGAAAAATATATTAAAATAATTTACCATAGAAAAAACACAATAAATTAGGAGCTTTTTCTGATCATAAGCTCTGCTTCAGAGGAACTTTTAAGTTACTTTATGTGCTGCTAACTTCTCATTTTGATCATTTTTTATGCTTTGTGAATGCTGTGGCAGCGTCATAGGATGCATTTCAGCCTTTTTTGGTGGCATTTCTTCCTTTGGCCGTTCTAATGAATCTGCATCTGTGCAGAATCATGTGAAAGTTTGATTTTTCCCAAGTAAACAGAAACAATTTGGTGACTAACCTCTAGGGTGGAAACTCAACAAGCAGCAAAGCAGCAGCAGAGATATGAATCATCATATCTGCTCAGAACATTGATTCAGAGGAGAATCTGAAAAACAGGATGCAGAGATTTGTGAGTTTTGCCTTTCAGCCTTGAGTTGAAACGACAGAGTTCAAATGAAGGCAGCCATATGCACAACCAATCATTTATTCACTTAATTGCGAATCAGATCAACGTTTCTGAATTTACTCCAAAAGATCATCATCTGGTCTTTTTTGGCTGGATCGCGGATGTCTAAGAAATTTCTGTGTCAGGCAGAATCATCTTCTAGAAACCTGTCAAAGTTACATCAAGTATTTGGACTGATTTCATAGAGCTGAAAGTAAAATAAAACCCAGATTTGGATGGAGTCCAGATCAGTTCTGGCCTTCAGCTTGAAGCTGACCAGAACGTCAGGTTTAAAAGATGTAACCAACACATGCTTTTACAAACAGAGGTCCCTTAAATCATATTGTTTCTATCTTTTATTTGTTTAACTCCATGTATTGTTTGACATTTTTTTCGTCTTAAACCACTTCAGAATTGACCAGGTTTTTCAAATCTGTTCAATGTGAGTTGGTTGCTTTTTATTATATATAATTCTCAAGTCATGTATATTTTTGTATGAACAGTACAAACTTTACAATGACTGATTCAAAACAAAAGCAGATGGATCTGTTTATCCAACCTAACATGCATGTCTTTTGAAATGAATATGTCTCATATCAAGGGAGTTAAACTCCTTTTAACTTAATTTGATCTCAAGTGGGCCGCACTCCTAAAATAATGGTATGATCATCTATAAATAACAACAAATGTCTCCCTTTCTATTAGTCTGAAGACGTTGGCCTACATTAGCAAAAGGTTTACATTTAATTAATTGCTCCTGCTGCTAATGAAATGCGAAAAAAATAAAATAAAATACCTCAGTGTCACCTTCATATTTTTTTATATTTTAAACAT